>MJUU01068355.1:0-21794 GCA_002080025.1 Modiolus philippinarum | reverse complement strand
CCCCCCCCCCCCCAATAAAAATCAAATGGTTGCTCCCTAACCAGCAGACTATGCTCCTTGGGCTAGTCGGCAGTTTAGCGGCGAGCACTCCTTGACCCATTACGTTTTGTCTTATTTTTTCCTTTTCATGATTGTGGTCTCGGAGTTAGTGGTCTACCGGTATCGGGTTTTATTTGTATGTTTATTATTTTATTATACTATAGAGAAACGGGATAGAGAAAGGGGATGTTTGGGTACCCATAAACCGGTTTAACCCTAGAGTTAGCTGTTGCAAGTGCCGGTACCAAGTCCGGCTATCCCGAGTTCCATTCGTTCTTTATATTGTTTGTCTTTTGTCATTTTATTGTTTTTCTTGTGCAGTTCCATGATGAAATGTGGCATGTGATTGTAATGTTCGGCCATTGTAAGTGTTTCCCGTTACTTTTCCTTCGCTTTTTCCATCGCCTCCCATGTTAATTTGTATATGTTTTGCTTGGTAGACTTTTTATCTTAAGTTCAAACAATGTGTCGCGATTCTCATCTGAAAGACACATCTTTCTGTAACCCATCATGGAAATTTCAACCTACCTTAACTATAATATAAGAAAAATCTGGTTCTCTGTAGGTCACAGCCTAAGGATACGTACTTCTTGTCTGTGTTTTCACGAGAAAACTACCGCCACTTTTTATTTGGATTAGATCTTTAATCTTCATTGAAACCGCATAAAATAATGCTTAAATTTCTTCCGTAAAATATGATTTTCAATTTTCCTATATCTTAACTGCGGAGGCAAAGCCCCCCACCACGTGGCCCCCACCGCTTTTAATAAACTTTCCGTTATGACTACACGCCATTTGTAATGTTTTGTCATATATACTGTTGTTGATTCATAATCATAAGCAGTTCTAATTGGTCATTCTCGAGTTAAGATGAGTCCACGTGATTTCATCTTAACTTGGTCGTCTCAAAAACGGTCATTTACGGAAGGAACATGAAGGAACATGAAGACACAAATAGACACATCACGGACAAATAAAAAAATATGGTGTTATCAGGTGAACCTGTAGATTAAAATCAAGATTAAAACTTATTTTGAATTTTTTAATGATATATCACTTTTATAAATTCGTGGAGTCACAAACTATAGCGTTTTTTTTAATTGAAATACTGAGGTTTAATAAAGATAAAGATATTACAAAGTAACAAAAGACCAAAACAGTGTAGAGAGATTAATACAATCTAACAACCATTGAAAGAGCAAGATCGAGAAATCTCAGACACCCAAGGGTAAGATTTCAATATTTCTCTGACGAGGCTTGCCGAGTCAGAGAACCATTGAAATCTTACCCGAGGGTGTCTGAGATTTCTTAATCTTGCATTTTCAACGGTGTTTGATTGTTTTTCTCACAAAATACAAGTTTCTGTATAACCAGACTCTAGTTGGCGTCTGCGATGTCTAAGCAACTTACTCTGACGTCGATAACGTCATGATGTATTTCCGCAAGTGAAATTCTTATCTCACACTTGGGTTGAGACAACAAGGAAATCTCGCACACCCAAGGGCAAGATTAAGGTTGTCTCTGACGAGGCTTTGCCCGTGTTTGATTTGTTTTCTCACCCTGCCAACACGAACGGACAGAAATTTTCTCATTTTGACATTGGACATCATGTTCCGTACTATAAAGCATAACGACACTAAATAATTCAAAACATAATACATTACACAATAATTTACTTGGCTTACTCTGGCTTTTCATTTGTGTTTACTTATACACTAAAATGATCTGAAATCGTTGATCTGAAATTTGACCTTCCTGACTTTTGTTTACTTAAGGGAGTTACGTCCCTTTTATGACGTCATAAGATTCGAGTGGGATTTTTGAATGTTGATTATAATGTTATTTTCAGAATTATCTGGCACATATAATATGTGTCAAGAGTTAAAGACACAGTTTTATAAGTCGACGTTGTTGGAAAATGTGCTTATCTAAAAAAAGAAAAGTCTGAATACAAGTACACAAAAACCGCGGGAAAAAGATCGTGTAGGTGCTCTCACCCAGGCGGTTGGGTGAGACGGAAAATGGGTGGGTGAGACGGAAAAATCTCATCCAGGCATTGGCTACATAGAAAGCACTACAGGTAGGGTGAGAAGATGATCTCACCCACCCCAAATCACGAGATTTCTCTATCCCATAGGCGAGAAAATATGAATCTAACACGGGTGGGTGTGCGAGACAAGGAAATCTCACACACCCAAGGGCAAGATTAAGGTTGTCTCTGACGAGGCTTTGCCGAGTCAGAGACTACCTAATCTTGCCCGAGGGTGTGTGAGATTTACCTTGTCTAGCACACATACCCGTGTTTGATTTGTTTTCTCACCCTGCCAACACGAACGGGCAGTTGCTCATTTTGACGTTGTACTACTAAGCATATACGCTGGATTTCTGTTGACACTAAATAATTCAAAACATAATACATTACACAATTATTTACTTGGCTTACTGTGGCTTTTCATTTGTGTCTACTTATACACTGAAATCGTTGATCTGAAATTTGACCTTCCCCACTTTTGTTTACTTACGGGAGTTACGTCCCCTTTTATGACGTCATAAGATTCAAGCGGGATTTTTGAATGTTGAGTTTAACGTTATTTTTAGAATTATCTGGTACATATAATAGGTGTCAAGAGTTAAAGACACAGTTTTATAAGTCGACGTTGTTTGAAAATGTGCTTATCTAAAAAGGAAAAACATAAAGACAAGTGCATTATGAATGTCAAGCAGATACAAAAATCGCGGGAAAAAGATCGTGTAAGTGTTCTCACCCAGGCGGTTGGGTGAGACGGAAAATTGGTGGGTGAGACGGAAAAATCTCACCCAGGCATTGGATACATAGAAAGCACTACAGGTAGGGTGAGAAAAGGATATCTGAAACGGCTAAAAATAGGTACTGGCTTGTCTCAAATGTGAGAAATATAAATGTTTTCACATGTATATTTATAACTGAGATATCACTTTTTTTATTGGCCAATACCACCACAACGAACAAAACATCGTGTCCAAATACCATATTCCTGTAATACGACATTCTTGAGATTTACTGCTCTCCCCTTAGAGCAAACTCTCGGTACATGATAGCAGTGACTGAGGTATTTGTTAAAAATAACATGGAGAAATGTAATTGTAAGCAATTACCTTTACAACAATGCCATAATACGGACCTTTTCTTTCGTACTCTTTCCATGCAAACTGTTGCTCCTGCTTCAAAATGAAATTTGTATTGACAAAAGTCGACTTGTTTGTTTTTAACCTTTTGAATTCGATTTAAAAAAATACAGGAGGGATTCATTAGTGTAATTATTCAAAGGCTAGGCTGCATGAAACAAGTTTTGCGCTTCTTGTGATGTTTCTCGTATTCACTGTAATTATATCAATTTGTGGGTCAAATTTTTATAGATAAAACTTGTACTATCAAAATTTGAATTACATTTTTAGATTTTGAATGATTTCTTACTTTTATCCGGAAGGGTATATTGTATACAAATGTACTATTAAGTGATGTAAATTTTATATGTTACAGATAAACACCACGTGACTGATTTGTATACTGAAGATCTATTTCATACTACAGCAGTACAAGCTTTATTGAGCTTTGGTTACCAAAAACAGGAAGTAATGGGGGCTGTTAAACAAGTTGTCTACAACAATGGTACTTTATTCCAATCATTACGGGGAGAGTATAAGGGCCGGAAAATATTTTTCATTTATGGTCTTCAAAATATTTGATTTTTATGTTCAGAGAAGAAATAAGTTGTCAAAATGGCCATTTTCAGCCATTGAAGAAAGTGAGAACCGGGCCGCCAATCTAAAATAATCCATGAACAACGGCAATATCGGGATAACAAGAAACAAGGAAACCACATGAAGTACTATAAAAATGAAGACACACATACAGATGAACAACACGGGACCCAATTCAAACTATGCGTGAGATCAGGTACACCGGTACAGTAAGGATCTCCTGCTTCTTATGAGACACACGCCGTGTTGAACATGACAACTCAGGTAGTAAAGTCAAATATGGGAGAAGAAAAAACAAAAACTTAAGCTGTAAAGGGAAAGATATGTTGTCATCTAGAAAACAGATATCCCATAGATGCGATATCGGCCATAAAACTTCTGTAATGATGACTTCAAGTTATGGGTAACATACCATTAAACCTGCTGAAGAAGCCTATTGGTAAGCAACCGAGCTCTATCAAGGTAGTCACTACATCAACCACAGGCCTTTTAGTAGGGAATGAGTAGAGAAATGTAAACTCCATATGTTGGCGCTTTTTGGAATGTTGCTACAAAGAAAAGGGAAGTTGACTATTGGAAACGATAAGTCATCGTGTTTGTCATATAGCCTAGTTTTTAGTTTGCAGTGTACCTATCTTGTCAATTTTAAGATGAAGGTCAAGGAACGAGGCCGAGTGTCTGTAGTATCCTTAATTTTCAGCTCTTTTAGATAAAATGAAGAAAATCTCAATAAGCTAAGGTTGTTTAATAGCAAAACGGAAGCTGAAATTAAAGGACTGGGTCATTTTTTTTTTACTTCATTTTGAAGGAACCCTTCGATGAATTCAACCGCATATGAATGGAGAAACAGATCGGCCCAAAGGGGTGCACAGTTTGTGCCTATTGGAATTCCTATAGTTTGTTTAAAAACATGTCCTCCAAACTGCACAAATATACTGTTTATCAGAAAATCACTGTTTCCTCTGTATATTTTTGTGTGACAAAAAATTATAGCAACGTGGGAGTTTATTTTTTCTATCATTGTGTTATTGCATAAAAGTTTAGACGAGTTTTTAAATTATACAAAGAACGTAAATATGATTTATAACTGTATGAAATTAATCAAATGCAATTACAACTAGATTTGCAATTGCAAGCAATAGCCGATTTCACCCAAGATGAAAAATTTGATCATTCCATCTCGTTTGCAGCCTCAAAATATACCTAAGAATCAATTTTCGTTGAAAACAGACAAAAAAATGTTGAAAGGTTATTGTTTCTTTGAACAACTAAGTAAATAAAAACTACAATTTTAAAGTAAATAAACTTTTAATGCATCTTTCGATTCTCGGATTTTCAATAATTCGATTTCATCTTCACTGAAGAGACATAAGTTGTCGAAATGGCCATATGCAAAAAGAAAATTATATTTACAGTAACTTCTTTATTATGTTATTTAACGCATTTGTAAAAAACAGAATACCGCAGTTACTATAAATGGACTTTCTGTAGATGGCCACTTATATGACAACTTATTCTTTTTGTAGGTAACACAGACTTTAATGCAGAGGACCTGTTCAAAATATTGCAACAGAGACGTAATTGTCAACATTCCATGCCAGCCACAAAAAATCACATAGCTACAGACTTTTCATCTACTAAAGAATACATATATACCGATTGTCCACCACCGTCATTATTACAGCTATCAGACACAGGTTGGTTAAACTCTTTTACATGTAGTTGTTAAGTGCTTTTCGAGTCAATAACTGAGAAGCGTCCCTCGAAGTGCCATAAAAGCTTAAGCTGTGGGTATGGAGACAACAGAGACAACAGGGATAAATGGAGATTTTGGGACAACAAAAGCAACAGAGATAAATTATAATCAGTGTGTATACCTGCATGACAAAATCTGTCAAAATCTGCTATGCAATTGACGTCTCTAAAAGGGTAACACGATCTGCTAGGGGGGGGGGATAATTCCCGTCAAACTGAAAATGGAAATTTCGTAGATACTAACTGAAGACTTGTCGATTTTCAAAATATTCTGGCTTTTGTACAATTACATTGAAAGTCCATAAATGTCTTTTACTTATACTTTAATAAGCAATGAACAAACCACAACAAATTATCAAGATCAATTGAATACTGGTTGATCTTGTTTGCTTTTTGTATTTTTTCAGAGACAGATGAAATTATTGAAGAAAACCGAAAATTAGAGCAAAATAAAATTTGTAAAATATGTTTGGAAAACAAAGTGAACATTGTGTTTTTACCGTGTGGACATATTTGTTCTTGCTCCAGCTGTTCGCCATCATTGCGGAGGTGCGCTATATGTCGAGAGTTTATCAAGAACGTAATGAAAGTTCAGGTTTTGTAAGATAATCTGTATGGTAGTATGTGGTGTGATTTAAATTACGATTTGTATACTATTGCAACATGTCATGCAAACTTTGGTGTTTTTATTTTTCATGTAAAAGAAATGCTTTCATTCGGCTGTTTAGTTTTGTTGTTTTAAGAAAAGAGATTTTTTGTTTTTGTAAAGAAGAGTTTTTTTTTTCAAATATGATGATAAAAAGGCAATATGCACGCAATACTTCCTCACAATGTTATACGGAACATTGTTATCGGTTGTTTCGTTCCTGTATCGAAAATAAGAGTTCAATGATACTAATATAAGCAATGAAGGGATGTTGAAGTCTCTACAAAAACATGACAATAACAAGCAATGGAACAACGCTTTTATTGTTTTTCTCCAACTTTGAAGTCACCATGAGGCCTTCAACAATGAGCTATGCTCATACCTCATATTAAGATCAAGACGACCCTTAGCACCGGTTTGAGCGGTAGAAATGACTATATGTAAAAATAAAAATCCGAAATTTGAAAGTGCTATCATAACTACACGTTATATCTACAAATGAATAACAAAAACAACATAAAGGAGAAATTCAAATTTTAATGGTGCGTCCTTCCTCTCTTGATTTGAATTCTATTTTTCCCATGACGCATTCTCCTGTCACTTACAACTTCCGGTTGCATTTCTGTCTTCATCCATATATTAGGTTTCAGAAGCCGTCTACTATGCCAAAACTTCCTGATCTGGTTTCTGATAATTGATTCTCGTGTATCTGGTGCCTCTGTCGATATTTTCAAATCTGATCCACCCCTCTCTGCCACACAACCATAATTTCTATACTGAAAACACAAGTTTGGATGAAAAGATACTTAGTAAATGCATTTTAAATATCATGTTTCCTGCAATCGGTTATCATAAATCTCAGTCGTAAGACGAAATATAAAGTTGTCTAGCAAACGGCAGTGATCATTTGAAGTAAAGAGTAAGTATCTTTTGTCAACGATCATAAAGTAGTTTTATCAAATATAAAGACTGTTGCTGATTAGTGTGACATTGGGTTTTGATATGACGAATGTAGCTCTTTAAATACCGGTTACATTTTTGTCTTTTACCAATTTTTAGCTCACCTGTCCAAAGGCCATGTGAGCTTTCGCCATCACTCGGCGTCCCTCGTCCGTCGTCGTCCGTCCGTTAACTTTTATTCAAAGATCTTCTCCTCTGAAACTGCTTGGCCAATACTAACCAAACTTGGCCTGAATCATCACCAGGTATGTTCTTTCAAGTTTGTGATTTTTATGTCCGTAGACCAAACAACATGCAAATTACTCGAAAAGCGTTACAGATATAAAAAATCTGACTGCGGTAGAAATGATCAGCATGATTAGATCTACCCGCCCTGCAATTTTGAAGAATATCCGATAACCCATCTTTGAGTTATTGCCCCTTTTCCGTAAAATTTTCGTTTTTTTTGTGTTACTTTTAGTCTTATATATTGAAAATGGTAGAAGCAAGAAGTAAAGTTTCAATTACAAAAATGGTCAGCATAGTAAGATCCACATTTCCTGCAATTTTCAAGAAAATCTGACAACCCACATAGGAGTTATGGCCCCTTTTTCTTTGAATTTTCACGATTTTTTTAACATTTTTACTTTTATTTCAAAAACTGTTTGAGATGGAGGTTAAATGTAAATACAAAGTGTTGAGCTTTTCCAGGACTACAATTTCTACATATGTCCAGCAGATTAGCATCTCATCCAAGATGGCTGCCACTAGGGAACATAGCTTAACATGAGACCCTATGGGAAATGCATTCAAAGATCTTCTCTTCTGAAACCACTGAACCAATGTGGACCAAATTTTGTCACATTAGTCCATGGGTGGTCCCCTTTAAAGTTTGTTATTTTTATGTTCGTACCTCATCCAAGATGGTCGTCAGCACAGGACATAGTTTAACATAGGACCCTATTGGAAACATATTCAAAGATCTTCTTCTCTGAAACTACTAAGCCAATTAGGACCAAACTTGATCACAATAGTCTTTAGGTGGTCCCCTTGAAAGTTTGTGATTTTTAGTTCGCCTCAACGAAGTTGAGGGGGACTATTGGAGTACCCCCGGCGTCCGCGTCTACGTCTATGTCTACGTCTACGTCCGCGTCCGCATTTTGGCATATATCTCTGCAACTATGCATGGTAGGATCATCAAACTTTGTATGCAGGTGCATCTTGGGCTATCTCACAGCCTCAAAGAAAATTGGGTCTCTCTGACCTATATTTTCCGCTTGAACGACTTACATTCAAGTTTACGTCCGAGTTCAGATCTCAGTCACTATACATGGTAGGATCATGTAACCTTGCATATACATGCATCTTTGATGGTAGGTCAGCATCCAGGCAAAATTAAGTCGCTTTGACCTATATTTTTCGCTTGAACAACTTACATTCAAGTTAACGTCCGAGTTCAGATCTCAGTCACTAAACATGGTAGGATCATGTAACCTTGCATATGCATGCATCTCTGATGGTAGGTCAGCATCCAGGCAAAATTGGGTCCATTTGACCTATATTTTCCGCTTGACCGACTTACATTCAAGTTTACGTCCGAGTTCAGATCTCAGTCACTATACATGGTAGGATCATGTAACCTTGCTTAGGCATGCAAATGTGATGTCAACATCCAGTCAAAATTCTGTTACTGCGACAAAGTGCCATAACGAGGCGAACTCTGTAATCGTTGATTACCTATGTTTATGTTCATACATCATTGAAGGTGGCTGCCAGCAGAGAACATAGTTTAACATAGGGGCCCTATGGGAAATACATCCAAAGATTTTCTCCTCTGAAACTACCAAGCCAAATTCAACCAAACTTGGTCACAATAGTCCTTGGCTTGTCCACTTCAAAGTTTGTGATTTTGACGTTCGTACCTCATCCAAGATGGCCGCCAGCGTGGAACATAGTTTAATATAGGGCCCCTATGGGAAATGCATTCAAATGTCTTCTCCTCTGAACCTACTGAGCCAATTGGAAATTTGGTTATGAATGGGTGGTGTCTTCGTGACAATGAATAAAACCAGTCACCCGGTAAGCGATAAAGCTCATGTTAGCCTCTAGTTTAAATTTTGGTGACTTTTTCTCAACTACCATTCCCTTTTAAATAGCTACAAATGTATCTGAGATCAATATATTGTATTTGGGTTGCATTTCATTCCCCTGTTGTGTAAGTCAGTGTTGTTAATAATTAAAACACCCGACGTTGTCCCTCTAGTCTATTTAGAGTGACTCTTTAGGTGATTTTTTATCTTATGCTAAATAGTAATTTTTATGTTATATGATTATTGTTTATTGTGAATAATGAATTTGTAAATAAGGTGAGCCTTGAAGTTAGTATTTGTCTCGTCTTGACTCATTTACCATTAAAGTTAATTGGATTAACTATATTTGTAAGTAGGGCAACAAATGCAAAACTTTATCTTGGCTTCTTTAAGGTAAAGTAATTTAGTGGTGAAGTGCTGATATTTGGTATGCGAGTTGCTAATAATGATAATTTAGAAATTTAAATCTTGATATAGGCTTGAGAGCAATTCGAAAAAAATAACCTTGCTTCTGGAAGAGACCCCCTAATCTAATACTGCTGTGTTCATATTTTGTAAATGGAATCCTCGTGATGCATAGTTTCCAGGAGGTACCATACTTAAAGACATTTGAACATTGAATTTGCTGAGGGACAATTTTTAGAAGAAAAAACTTCGTCTCTGCGACTAGAAAATTCATATTGTGATATGTGCATTGCTTATGATGAGAAGTCTCGGGATGTACCATATCTGTACACATTTTGACCCTTATTTTGTCCTGTGGCACTAATAAAAACTATAGCCTAGCTTCTATGAAGTAGCCCTCACGTGCTAGAGTATTTATATTTGGTATATGATTGCTTATAATGGAAGCTTTCTGGAAGTGCCATATTTGTAGACATTTTGAGCTTGAAACACTGATAAAGGGTTGGATACATATCGGATTAAGTCTATTGATAAAAATAAATTCTTACCTAATGTATCAATGAATATGTATTAATAAAAATTTGTTCAGTACTTACAGCATGTTTTAGATGCATATCTATCTTTATTTAGCTATTTTTTTGTTTTTGAAAATGTTGCTATTCGAAATAAAATAACAAATACAATCATTCATCTCTTCTTTTGATCTGAATGGAACCGATGTATATACTGATTAAGTCTTCGCTTAATTTATAAATAATGTAATTGTTTGAATTATCTTTTTGTTTTAATTTGTGACAGCCCACAAGTCATCATTCCATTGAGATGCTAATATGAATAGATTCGAATATTTATTTATGACAAATTTCGACTATAAATATCATAACAGAATCTAAGGTCATCAGTGTGTAATTTAGAATTTAAGGTTACACAGTAACTGACACAAAAGAATTTTGGGGTGTAAATTCCTACAATATATTTTAGTCCGTGGGCTGGAAACACTTTCCGTGCACCCCCCCCCCCCCCCCCCCCCCCCCTTCCGAATCAGACCGGTTTTTAAGTCCTTCTATGTCCCCTCTTCAAAGTAAAACATGTTACCACGAACATAACCTGCATGCATAGACAGTATAGGGCCACTTTTATAGTACACCGGAAAAATTATTGTATTTTCGTTTTAACATAAGTTTCATCTTTTAAGCTCCATAATTTTTTATACAGATAAGTAATATGTACTGAAATTTGTTGTCAAATTAAAGCTTATTTAATATGCATTACAATGAACGCAAGTTTGGGTACTTAACGCCAATTTTATGATCTGGGGATACAAAAAATCTACCCCTATCCCTGCAAAAAATTGCGAAATGTCTATTTTAGGTTGTCAATTCCTTTTAGATAAACAACCCTCGTCATTTGATCTAGTTTTTATGCCTAACTTATCAGTTGTGGTACAATGTTGGAAAATAAAACCATTAAAATCCATAAAATTTTGATTTTCGTATTAAATTTTTGAAAAATGGAATTTTTCGGAATTTTAGATTTTTCACAATTTCAACTTTTTAACTTCAGGGTCGTAAAAATCTGAATATATATTTAATAATTGTCGATGCAATAATAAGTTATGATATGTTAGCAACAAATTATACGCAAAAATTTTAGTTTCAGATATATTATAGGTTCATAAATGTCAAAATTAGCACCCCTCCCCCTAAAAATTAAGAGAAAATTTGAAATATTCAGGCTCTAAATGATAAAAAGAAATGTTCAATGGGAATTCTAGCGTGTATTTCACTACAACTGACATGCAGAAGATCATTTAAGTAGATTAAAACTTTTCAAAAGGTCTGATTTCGACACTTCTGTTCGAAATTGTATGAAAAATGGGAATTTTCCGTTTTTCAGAATTTGTGCTGTTTTGACTTTGAGATGCAAATACTTCATGAAATTGATATATAACTTGAAAATGTTGATTAAATATCGTTTCATCATATCTAAGCAATTAGAAAGTATGCTTTTAAGCCTTTTAGACTAACTACAGTCTCATAAATTACAAACATATTACCCCTTAACACACATATTCGACACAATTTATTTCATTTTATTCAGCTTGAAAAGTTTTTAACATTGTATAAAGGTCCAATGACATATCATTTTCAAACACCCAAAACACACAGAGCCTCCCATTTATCAAAAATAAGATCATGCGCCCGGTTTATGGGCAGTTATTCAGCGATTTAACTTTGAATTTCGGAAAATTCTGAAATACTGAAAATTCCCATTTTTCACGATAATCGTCCAAAATATTAAATTTTACCCATATTTTGGTGTCAAAATTACATAGAATGATGTATCAAATGCATCTTTTGCAAAGAAAGTAAAATATTAGTATGCTTTGTTCATTTATTTGTACAGACAGTCATACTTAGGAGATTTTAAGTTTAATTTTGTTGGGGTAGGGGTAAGATTTTTAGTATCTAGAGACAAATTAAACACTCCTTATTTTTCTAAACAGTGTTTTTAAATAGCATATGTATCGGTTAAGACAATAAATTGGCATATCTGCAAATAAATCCTCCAGATTTGCCACATATAACGATTTAAAAGTGAATTTTGGACAAATCTGAAATGCTAAAAATTTCCATTTTTATCAATTTTGGACAAAATATTGAGTTTAAGCTGACAACTGGAATTTGAAATACCAAATCATGATAGTATTCATGCAACTTTGTTATATGCAACGCAGAATTTGCGTGTGGTGGTTATTTTTATCCCAACGTAGAAAAAATATTGACAATTTTGGGGGAAATGTGTTGGGGTAAGATTTTTGGTATCTAGAGTCACATTCAACACCCCTTGTTTTTGAGACATCTAATGTATCGCTTAGAACAATTAATTGGTATATCTGCAGATATATTCTATAGATTTGATACATACTGCGATTTAACAGTTAACTATGGACAAATCTGAAATACCGAAAATTCCCATTTTTCATCAATTTGGGAAAAAATATTGAGTTTCAGTCGACCAATGGGTGTTAAAATACCAAATCGTGATGTAATTCATTCAACATTGTAATATACAACAGACATTTTGCATGTTCTGGCTATTTGTATGCGAAGATACCAAAAAACACCAATTTCAGGGAAAATTTGGTGGGGTAGGGGTACAATTTTCGGTATTTAGAGTCACATTTAACACTCCTTGTTTTTCTAAACTATGTTTTCAGACAACTAATGCATTGCTTAGAACAATTGATTGGCATATCTGTAGATCTATTCTATAGATTTGATGTATATTGCGATTTAACAGTGAACTATCGACAAATCTGAAATGTTGAAAATTCCAATTTTTCATCAATTTGGGGAGAAATATTGAGTTGTAGTCGACCAATGGCTGTTAAAATACCAAATCATTATGTAATTGATGCAACATTGTCATATACAACAGACATTTTGCATGTTCTGGTTATTTTTATGCGAACATAGACCAAAAATCACCAATTTCAGGGAAAATTTGTTGGGGTAGGGGTAAGATTTTCGGTATTTAGAGTCACATATAACACTCCTTGTTTTTCTAAACAATGTTTAAAGACAATTTACGTATTGCTTAGGACAATTAAATGGCATATCTGCAGATATATTCTACACATTTGACATATTGGGATTTAACGATGAATACGGACAAATCTGAAATGTTGAAAATTCCCATTTTTCATCAATTTTGGGAGAAATATTGAGTTTTAGTCGATCAATGGCTGTTGAAATACCACATTCTGATGTAATTCATGCCTTAATGTCATATACAACACATGTTTTGCGTGTTCTGGTTATTTTTATGTGAACATAGACAACAAAATGGACAATTTCAGGGAAAATTTGTTGGGGGTAGGGGTAAGATTTTCTGTAATCAGAGTCACATTTAACACTCCTTGTTTTTCTTAGCAATGTTTTTAGACACCAAATGTGTCGCTTGGTACAATTAATTGGCATAGTTGCAGAAATATCCTCCAGATTTGGCATATATATAACGATATAGCAGTGGACTTTGGACAATTCTAAAATGTTGAAAATTCCCATTTTTCACCAATTTCGGGCAAAATATTGAGTTTAAGGTAAATCCGTACTATTAGACTGTGCATCCGGCGGCGCAGGTCGAATGCGGAGTTGCCGTTATTGATAAGATAAAAAATTCTATATCCAACATTATCCCGAGTATGAAGCAGAGACTCCTACAATTGATGAGAAAGAACTCTAATTTACAGAACTTTTTTTAACGTCCGGTTGTTAACCGTAACAAATAACGACATGTCGCAAATCATTCTTTTTCACTTCCTGGTAACGAAAATGTAAAAATGGTTCATTCCCACCGTAATTCCGCTGGTGAATTCTCAAAAACAATAACCTCATCTAAAATCCCTTTATTTCTAAAAAATCGAAACAATGCCAAACAAACATCATCTGGTAAAGACACCGATGTGAGCAATGAAATAACGGAAAATTTCTTCGAAAATACAGACCACAGTTACTGTATCACCAACACGCTCGACATTGATGGACAATGTGATGTGCCAGAATGCATTCTACCACCTTCTGTGCTGCCACTGGACCATTGCAGATTTATTGTGGAATTTCAGTTCCTCATTGATGGATTACAGAACGGTTGTAACTCCTGCAAAGAACCATTTAATCTTCAGGATGCCCGTGGAGTGCTAGCAAGAGGCCTGGGTGGCTGGTTGTATTTATGTTGCAAATTATGCCATGAAATAACGAAAATTCCTCTATCAAAAGGCCATAAAGAGAAATCAGTACCAGGACCTGCCACATTTGATGTCAACACGAAACTTGCAACAGGTTAATAATAATAGTCACATCATTCACCTTACTGTCTGTTAACCCTGCTTCGTGGAATGGCTTTTTCCAATTTATACTACTTTAATCATACCAGATTTATATCATATTTGGTCAGAAAATGCATATAGCTTAGTCTTAACTAAAACACTTTACTTTACTTTGATCCGATCAGGAATGCCTTCCATGTACACAAAAACATTTTGTGTATGGGATTTTCAATAGTAAAGGGAGATAACTTTCTTGGCGGGGTTTTATAAAAATAGGTATTGTAGCCATGTATAAAACAAAAAATTTTAAAACTTAATTGAAAACATTTTAAATAATAATTTTGCAAATATCTAAAGTTTTTAGGGTAAGCTATTTTGTGTTTTAAATTTTTTCCCAATTTTTAGTGCTCAGATTTTTTACTATAGAAAAATCACCATTCAAAACAATATTTTACCCCCAGAAATATAATGTTTGAAATAAATTGTAACCTTTGGGTGGTTTACTGAAAGACTCAATGAGACTGAATTACTCACAAAGAATTGTTTGGTTTTAAAAATGTTTAGACCTTAAAATTATCAAAAAGGCATTCCACAAAGTGAGATTAACAGACAGTAAGTAATTATGGTCACAATCATAAAGTAATTATATTTAATATCATGGGTAAGGATAACACATTTAAGCAGGGGCGGATGCAGGAAAGTTGGGGCATAGTCAGGACAAAATGAGCATATATCGGCGAGCATAGCGAGGCGGAAAAATTTTGGGACTTATTTTGCCAAAAATGATAATTTTGTACAATTTTATGCTTAAAATTTTATATTTTCCGCTCAAGGGGGGGGGGGGGGGGGGGGGGTTGCGTACACCCTCTACAACCCCCTCTGGATCCGTCAGTGTTAAGTTAGGACATTTAGAAGAAAAAAGTATCAAAGATAAGGTGAAAGTAACATTTCAGTGGTTTTGGCGTATCCCTAGAACGATTATGTTTGAAAGATTTAAATGAGCTGCAAAAGTAAAGATGTTAATTAATGCATTAAATGGAAAAATTAAATAAAACCATAGACTACAATGAGATGTGGAATAAGTGTAGGTGACACTATTCTCATAAAGCTGCAGCAATTTAAAATTGTCAAAGGAAGATTGCAACCAACCTCCAATGTACACAATGCACACAATAGGCGCTGCTACTGTAACATAATATTTTGTCCTCTGTGAAATAATGTCCAAAAGACAAAATTTCATATGAAATAATGTCCTAGAACACAATTTCATAATGAAATTTTGTCCAGGACACAATTTCATTATGAAATAATGTCCTTCACCGTGACAAAATGTCCACCATTCATTAACTTTATTTCAGAATAAAATTTAGCCATGTACATTGATGGACACAATATCATATTGAAATGGAGTTCACCAAATAAAATAACTTCTGAAAAATCTTTGAAATGTAATTGTTACATTGTATTACTAAATAACCAGCACAAGATACACAATTGGGTTAACAAAGGGCTGATCAAGTATATTCTAAGAAGATTTTATTTTCAGTATGAAGGAGGCTATCCATTCGCTCTATTTTATACATCATTTACATAAGTATGGGGCATATTGTTTTATTCCTTTCCAGTCATCCTTCCTTTCATCTGTTTGCTTGTCCCGAGAGTCTACATACGGAAAAAAATGTTTGTACTAATAAAAGTTTTACATTAAAAAGTATCTTAGCAGATGATTTGATAAGGATTTTAATTTTTGTGTATTTTTACAAAAACAATATTTATTTGCTTGGCCATATTAGCCTGATTAAACTTGAATCTTTCATAAGTATTGAATGTGTTGTACAGACACAATACCACGGGCCATTATTCATGTTCTTCACTCTTTTTCTACTTATCAAATAATTGTTTATTTTCCATTCCCTATAAATAAGTTCTTGATACTACTTTTAACATATTTATTATTATTAATTTCATCAACAATGCTGTGACTTTTAAATTCATGATACTATAATGATTTAGAACATTGGTTACATTTAATGTTCAAAATTTAATAGCATGAAATATTGTCCCCACAAAACTTTGAATAATCTCCCTACTATCTGGACATAATTCCATGATACCTTCTCATGAAATAATGTCTTATAGGACAAAATTAAATATGGAAAAATGTCTTTTCCTGGACAAGTTTTCACAGGCAAGGACACAATTTCATAACCTATTTTTATGAAATTTTGTCCAGATGGACATTATTTCACAGGACAAAATTTTGCTTTACACTACATTTCAAAAGGGAAACAAATCTTGCACAGATTATCGATTTTTATCAAATTGCTTACCTAGTAGATCTTAGCAATGCCATCATGCTGTTCACCCCAGGAAAAAAATAGATATATGATTCAGACTGATCCCAGCATTACCAATGAAAGTCCCCCTCTGGACAAATTATGATAATTGTATAGAGTGAGAACACAAACAAAAAATCAATTTTCAATAAAAATTGTTTGTTTCCACTTACCTGGTGGGTGTCAATGATTTTTCCACATGCAAAAAAGTTAATTAGAGTATGACCTGCAAGGCCTTTTATACAAAATGTATATACTACAGTTCATGTTTGAAATAAAGTTACTCATTTCTTTATTTTTGAATACAATATGTAGAGTAGACAATAATGAGATGTGAAATAAGTGTACGTGACACAATTCTCATGACCAATGATCAAGCACAGACTAGTATTATCTTTTGAATTATTTAATATACATGCGGTATAAGTGAAAAAAGTTATAAAGGAATCTAATATAAAGTTGTTTACCCATAAAACATGTAAAAGAGAAGGATATGGAATGAATGTGTATGTGACGACATGTTATATGAATAAGAAAGGAAATGGGGAATATGTCAAAGAGACAACAACTCAACCGAAAAAGCAGAATAAACAACCGAAGACCACCAATGGATCTTCAATGAACGGCGGGCTATTCCCACACCCTAAGGCAGGGTGCAGTGTTCTCCCCAGAAATTTTTGATAGCGCTGTGGTGTGCGTGACAAGTAATTTTTTTGGACCAAACTTCAATGCGGTGAGACCATAGTTTCAGCATAACATATTTTAACATATGATGGGTGCCTATACATTCTACCATTGAGATTTACAAACTTTCTGCACATACAAATTGAAGTCTGATATTTATATGTCATTTTCACATCTGAGTCAGTGGTTTAGATCTTTCTCTACTTATCTAACAAAAGCTGACAAAGAGTAGAAGCTAAACTAGCCTTTAGCATGGATTTAGCAAATATGATACCATAAGTCACTTTTGTGGATGTAAAATTAATTATTTGTTTAGTAGAATAATATATATTTGCTGAATTTGTACACTTCTGAGCTGAAAGTATTTACTAGAAAATTAGAAAATAAACCATTCTTTATCCGATATAAAAAAATTAACAATACTGATACACAAATATTAAAATGTAGAACAGCATTGAAAGGTTAATTTACTTTCAGTTTGTTATGTGGCTAATTTTAGCTAACACTGCAATTTTAGATGAGCTTGAGTTTAATTAAGGCCAATCTGCCAATGAAATGCTATAAACATATTATTCCATCCTGAATTCAGTGTTTCTTGATGCTAATATTTATGAAAAGTACACTTTAATAGCAGAAGTAGATTCTTCTGCTCCTTTTCAGGAGGAATTTAATTGTAAATAAACATACATGATTAAAGACATGTTTTGAAACATTTACTGAATTATTGTATGAGTTTAGCTATGAAGAATAAATATCTATGAATTTTATGATTTTATATTGATAGGAATGTTACATACCGGATTAGGAGAATCTCAGATAAACAACCTTCTGTCGACCATAAACCTGAACATGATTACAGATAAATCTTTGAAGAAAAGAGAGACAGAAGTGGGGGAAGCCCTAGAGGCTAACGCAGAGCAATCTATGGCACACTTTCTGGCTTTAGAATTATTCTTAGAAGAAAATAACTCAAGTGGTATGTTATAATCTCATTATAGACAATAATGGAATTACTTTTATACCCCCCCCCCTTTTTCAACTGGAAGTTTAAAACATTTTACTGTAATATAAAAAAGAATGGAAATGGGGAATATGTGAAACAGACAACCACTCGCTCAGGAATGGAAAATCAACAGCCTAAGGCGACTTGCGGATCTTCAATGAGCGATGGGAAACCCCACACTCAGAGGCAGGCTTCAGCTGGCCCCTAAAAATGTATAACATAGATAAGATAAGATAAGATTGTTTATTCCAATTAATGGCCCCACAAGGGGCATACAAATTTCATACAATGATTAAGATTCATTTCAGGTACACACACATACATACATACAAAATTAGACAAAGAACATGAGAACATATATATATATATATATGTATAACGATTGTAATAAACTGATAATTATATAATAATATTTCCAACGGTCAGACCAGAGCCAAGCAGGGATAATACCAGTAGTAATATAAATATACACACTATATATAACAGTCAACCATGTTGGCGTCTAATCTCAAGACACTCTTGGATATAAGTTCCGAGAAGGTCTAGAACATCAGAATTCTCATTTGAAAAAATCCAAATAATTTTGAACGATCATTCATTGCACTAAAGTTTAAACAGAGTTTCTCTAAACAGGAAAAAAAAATTTTCTTCTTTCGTTATTATTTAAATAACATTCGGTTAAAAAGTGTTGCTCATCTTCAACTTTACCCTTTGAACAATATATACAAAGTCTTTCTGAACGCTCAATGTTTTTGTATCTGCCGCACTCAATTCTCAAAGGATGTGCACTGATTCTTAATTTGCATATGGCTTGTCTTAATTTGAATTGTTTGAGATCTAAATACTTTTCTCGTTCAAAACAGTTTTTGATTTAAAAATAAGTATCAAGTTTACCATTTTTAGATTCTTGTGTTTCTAGTTTTAGTTTAAACCAATATTCAATATAACATGTTCAGCGAAATGGACACCCTACTAAACTTTGTGACAAATAAGAAACTAAAATTTTCAAAAATAACAAGACCAACAAAGGCTAGAGTTTCCTGACTTGGAAAGTATACATGTCCTTATTTCAAATAAGGAGAATTATAAATTTTGGTCTAAATTTTATATGATTAATTTACTCAACTTAAAAATTTTACATGTATAATTTTTTTGTGTCTCTCCAACTTTGTAAGAATTCTTGCCCATTTTTGCATGATGCTTCACAGGTGACTAAATATGGGTTAACTTGCATTCACTCACTCCAAAGCTTCATATTCTGGCTCACGGGATGATATTTTACGATATCTTGCTGTCAAAATTCCGATAACATATACTTTTATATCTACATGCTATTTTTAAGACAATTTGAATGAAAACACAGGATGGTATCAGATGTTCAACAGACACATGTTGGCAGAAGAAGGGGTCAGGAAAAAGCTTTGACAGTCTCTCTGGTAATATATAAATACCCATAGTCACACAAAAATGTCCCACATGAACCTTTTTAGGGACCGGTCAATATTTATTGGGGATTTGGGACCGGTGCAATATGTGGTAGGACACATAATTATTTTGACTCTTATAATAGTAGGACCTCAAGTTTTTTCATTCTAAAAGGTCATAGGACAGTAACTTTTTTTCTTATTTATATACAAAAGGAAAAAAATGTGTTGTTTGTTTAATTTTTTTTTGTATTGAATTTATTTGCCTTGCTTCACTCGGCCAAAAAGTCATAAATCCTTTGCAATACCCTTTATTCCTATACAGATGTTTTTACATCCATGTATTATAGTTTTTTAGACTCTATGTCACAATATCAGGCTCAATATTATTCCTTAACTTTCAATTGCACACTCACACTCCAAAAGAACAATGTTGGTCAGCTTTATTCTGGATATTCTTTTAATTATCTCAGATATTTGTACACTTGAGTTTTTATGTTAATTATATATATTCCTTACTGCATGTTAGGTTTCAAGGCATTTCCAACTTTCAAAAAAAGTGCTGAAAATTTTGGACACTCCACTCAATAGATTATGAAACACAACCAACAGCCAGATTTAAAAACTTATGTAAAATTTTTGCTTTACCATTAATATAAATGATACCAATGACCTATCCTGTACATATTTTTCTTACTATATAAAAAGTTTCATTGCATTTCAATGAAATTCAAAAAAATTTTGAGCACTTACCCACAAAACACAAAAACATTCCGAAAATGTTGTAGCAATGTTATGCTTTTGTTCCTAGAACGTTACGGAACAACATCCCTGGGATGTAAAAGTGTAGACTCCCAGTTTGGTTCCAGGAACATTGTGGGTAACGTTCCTGGAACATTTTAATAACGTTCTTGGATGGTTTAAATAACGTTAGTATTTGGATGTTGTAGGAACATACAGCAAGGACATACTCGATATGTTATTTGGATGTTATCAAAACATTATCAAAACATTATTATACAACAAGATATTTAATTCCTTCTATTAACTATTGCATTATCATACATTTATGGTACTTTTTTTAATTCCTCTTCGTGCACATCTCAGACGTCTCCTGTTTCACTTTACAACGGAGCATCAGTTCTGGGACATATCACTTGTTGAACATGTTGAAATGCTTGTCACCTTTTATTCTATCTATAATCAAGATAATGCACCAGTTGATCATGTTTATTCCATAAATGTAGTGATCATAGTGATGGTATGGAGTATTGCTGCTTAAACACTAACTTTTAACTGGGAAAAAAAGTCCCAGCTTTTAAACAGATCCGTCGGTTTCCTTGATTCCATTTCATTAAAATATGACTTTTTCTAATTTCCTAGATAGAATTGTTACAGTTCACATCTGATAAGCCGGTAACCACAAAAATGATCAAAACAAATTTCCAGATTAATGAATACCATATTGTTATTGTAATTTCTTTCATCCGTCTTGCAGTGTTCTTTGTAATACCTGAAATCAGAGAATTATCCACAAAGTACACAAAGTTTAAAATATGTTAAAATAATTTAATATTACTTCACTCCTTGATTTCATAACATCATTAATATGCTTCATTAATTATTGTACAAACAAATAGTTATCATTCCAATCAAATAGCTTATCAGTGAAATTAACACAGAGGGGTGCATTTCAGCGTGTACATTTATCAGTGTTTATGAGGTCAACATATTTACCACTGTATAAAATTAAGTTTACACACTCATACACAACAGCAGAGATTTTTATAGTTAATGTTTTAATATTTTTTTTAAACTACGCTTTAACAAATGATTTATTTTTACATACTCTACTCTTATTATTTCAAAGAAATCCCCCCTTTCCCTAGCATTTCATTGAT
>MJUU01068353.1:3924-29594 GCA_002080025.1 Modiolus philippinarum | reverse complement strand
TCCGCAATTCTAAAACTTTATAAAATTTAACCATAAATATGAAAGAAAAGGAGCATTCTCTGTATTTAATATTATACCGGTGTCTGCAATACTAAACTTTATAAAATTTAACCATAAATACAAAAGAAAGGGAGTATTTTCTGTATTTAATATTATACCGGTGTCCGCAATACTAAAACTTTATCAAATTTAACCATAAATATAAAAGAAAGGGAGCATTTGCTGTATTTAATATTATACCGGTGGCCGCAATACTAAAACTTTACCAAATTTAACCATAAATATAAAAGAAAGGGAGCATTTTCTGTATTTAATATTATACTGATGGCCGCAATACTAAAACTTTATAAAATTTAACCATAAATATAAAAGAAAGGGAGTGTTTTTTGTATTTAATATTATACCAGTGTCCGCAATACTAAAACTTTATGAAATTTTACCATAAATATAAAAGAAAGGGAACTTTTCTCTATTTTGTATTATACCGGTGTCCGCAATACTAAAACTATATAGAATTTAACCATAAATATAAAAGACAGGGAGTTTTTTCTGTATTTAGTATTATACCGGTGTCCGCAATTCTAAAACTTTATAAAATTTAACCATAAATATAAAAGAAAGGGAGCTTTTTCTGTATTTAGTATTATACCGGTGTTCGAAATACAAAAACTTCACATAATTGAACCATAAATATAAAAAAAGTGCACCTTTTCTCTATTTTTATACCGGAGTTGGCAATACTTAAACTTCCCATGATTTAACCATAAATATAAAAGAAAGTGCACTTTTTCTCTATTTTATATCATATCAGTGTCCACAATGATTAAACCTTTAATAAGTTTCATTTGATTAGGCTTCTATTCTTCTACTATATTGAACAGCCTGCATTATCAAAATTGAATATTTTATGTTGATTAAATAAAGGTTTGCGTTCCTAACCAATAACCGTTTTTGTGACAAAAAACGGCAGTGATACTTAATCTGATAATATTTTATTTTCTTTTTGTAAAATCGGCAGATTAAAAACAAAATTGTGTTGTGCAGAAAATTGGCAATCCTATCTATAAAATGCGGAATTTAAATGAAACGAGTAAACGCACGTTACACGATACACGCAATGAACGTTACACGTTACACGATACACGATACACGATGAGCGCACACGATTTACACGATGAATGCAAACGGTCTACACGATGAACGCACACGATTCACACGATGAGCGCTTATTTGGGAATGTTGAACGTTTCCATCGCTGTACTATTTATATCCCTATTGTTGCATGTTTTCAGTATATTTATACCAATTTTGACATTTACATCATATCGAATACTATCGATAACCCTATTGTTACATATTTTCAGTAAATTTGCACCAACTTTGAGTATTAGATGGCATTTACACCATATTGCATACTATCAATATTCCTTTTGTTGTATGTTTTCAGTATATTTGCACCAAATTTGAGTACTAAATTGTATTTACACGATATCGTATGATATCGATATCCCTATTGTTGCATATTTTCAGTAAATTTGTTTTAATTTGAGTACCAGATGGCTTTTCGCATACTTTCTATGTGCGAACGGTTGCGTATATTTTCAGTAAATTTATACTAAATTTGAACATTACATGGCATTTAGATCAAATTGCATTTTATTAATATCCATATTGTTGCATATTTTCAGTAAATTTGTACTAAATTTGAGTACTAGATGGCACTTACATCATGTACTATACTATTGATAGCCTTATTTTTGATTCTTTTCAGGAAATTTGTACCAAATTAGAATCACAGCAGCAAGATAGCATTGTGACAAAATGACATATACTATGCATACACCATATGTGGCATGGTTTAGACAAATGTTTGCCAAATTTGAGTTTAATTTGGCATTTACATCAAAACATACTAAATTTTATGAGTGTTTGTTAGTATATACAATTGCATGTTTTAGGGAAAATTATTTTTTTTTCAATATATATGACACCAAACTTCCACGCATCCCTTTTGCTTGATGGACCCTACACTAATTTATAGTGTTTCGGCAGCTTTTCGAGTTCTAAGGGATTGTTCTATAAAGACATCTGAGTCTGCTTCATCAGAGGCCCCTCAGATATCTTGTTACTTCGAGTTCTCTTTTATTTCACCTTTGCAGAAGTTAGAATTTCGGCTAGGTTTTTGTGTTTTTTGAATGCAATAATCGGCTTTTTTGTGAATATAGTTTTGCAAGTTTCGTTGAAATATAAGAGATTCCAGTGTTTTGAAATGGTTTTATTTATTTTCTTGATACGGGGATTGTATTTAGTACCCATAACTAATGGAATATTTTCAATCGGTTTGTTTTTATTGTTATCAAGAAATGTTGACCTCTCTTGACCCAATACTGTAGACATACTAGTATCAATTTCTGACTGTGAGTAGTTACGGTCCATTAGTTTACGTTTGAAATTTTCTATAATTTCATTTTGATCACTAGGATTGTTCGTGTTTCTAATATGACGTATGGTTTCTCCTTTAATAAATCCAGTAAAGACATGTTTTGTATGACAGCTGTTTCGTTGTAGATAAAGGAAAGAGTTTGTTGGTTTGAAATGGGTTTTTAAATCTAGTGTTCTATTTTCGGCAAATCTGTTACCCTTAAATATGTGAAGGTCTAAGAAATCGATTTCTTTGTCGGAAATGTGGTGTGTGAATTTGATAAATTGATGGTAGTTGTTCGCCATTTCAAAGAATAACTCAATTTCCTCTTTGTTCCCGTGAAATATGATTAAACCATCGTCTCTGTACCTTCCAGAGAAAAATATTTTATTTTTGTGCATAAATTGATTGGTTATATCTTCGATTATTTCAAACATAAGAATGTCGTAGATCTCTGGGCTCGGAACACTTCCCATCGCCGTTCCGATTAATTGTTTATAGTAGTGGTCATTAAATTCGAAAATGTTGTTTTCAAGGATGCATTTGAGAAAAAATATCAAGTCTTTAACTGGTAGACTTTTCAAGTCGTAATTGTTTTTGTCGAATTTTGTATATACTTTTTCCACAGCTGTAAGTAATTCGTCTATCGGACAGTTGGTAAACATATTAGAAATATCGTATGTAACGAGGAGACAATTAACGTTAGGCTTTAACGACTCTATTATTTTTATACAAGCTGTGGTATCTTTAATGTACGTGTGTTGTGTAAGGACAATCGGAATTAGAAAATGGTCAACAAAGTGCCCTAAATTTTCCATGAATGACCCAGAGTGTGAGATAATCGGTCTACCAGGTGGCATTACATCTTCGGTGTTGTAACCATTATTGATGATTTTATTAACTACTGTCGTTTCTAATTTGTGAACTTTCGGAAGAAAATAAATACGTCCTGGTCGCGGTTTTTTATTTGTTCCTTCCCTTAGATACTCAAAAGAAGTTTCGTCCAAAGCACCTCTTAAATACATTTCATGTACGTGTTTTAGTATATTAGTTTGTAAGGTTTCAAGTTCGTGTTTTTCAATTTGTTCATACTGCGGAAGTGTTAATTGACGGTATCCTTCGGCTAGGTATTTTTCTTTGTCAAGTATAACTATGTTTCCGTTTTTGTCTGCCTTTTTAATTACAATATTTCTTTGGAGTTTCAGCTTTTTCAAGCTATTTCGTTCGGATCTTGTAATATTATCTTGAAATTTTCTGACTGGCAAATAAGATAATTCCAATTTAGTGAGTTCAATATAATTTTCCAAAGCGTGACAAGAGAAATCTGGTTTGTGAAGAAAAATCTATCATTCCGTATATAAAAGGACAACGATATTTATCTGAATTTTTTACTTCAGCAAAAATCAAATAATAAAAGTTACCTAGGGGACCCCTGATGAGAGCAGACCTAGATTAACTTTTAATTCCGACTACAAAGACGAATATAACTATCCCTAGAAATTGTTACAAAGCTGCCGAAACACTATAAATTAGTGTAGGGTCCATCGAACAATAGGGATACGTGGATGCTTGGTGCTATTTTATACAAAAAACTTTGATCTGGGGGACGGCTGTCCCATTAGCACTTTCCCGTGTATCATACCTTCTTGGTGTTGATCCGTATTTCCTGTTTGATTGAGACTCAAAGCTGATTTATAGTATCTAGGGCATCTTAATAGAATATGGAATCATGCTTTTCTACGAAAAATCAAATATGCTTATTAAATATACAGCGAAGCGAGAAGCAGACAATGGTATTACAATAAAATACGAAATCGACATGGAAAATATAGAAACCAGTCTGTCATATCAAAAAAATAGGGAACCCAACAAGAGAAATCACTATTTTATTTAGGTGTGGATACAAGAGCGAAAAATTATTAAGAATACTAAACAACAACTTTGGACAAGAAAATTAATTCGTCATAACTCTTCTTAAATTAAACCGATAGTTTATTATACTTTGAAAATGTTTCGAAGCAATTATGTAATTAATGTCCATAAATACAATTTGATGTAACCACGTGCATCTAGATAACGCCCACTACCACGTGACTTTCCGTACAGGCATGTAGAATTGTACTGTAGTATAGTCTAACATTAAACAGAAAGGCAAGACGTTTCATTTGAAGATAAAATTCTACGTTACAGAAAAATCTGCACGGCTTCCGTAAAAATAGAGGAAAAATATTAAGAGCCAAGCAGTGCGTTTTACTAGCGAAAGAGATAAAATCTATACCGAATGTCGATTGAAATCCGTTGAATACCGAATGTCGATTGAAATCCGTTGAAATCATACCGAATAGAGAATTAGTAAACAGCGTCTAAGAAACAGCATATATATTATGTACGCTATCAAATAGATTTGTCTCACTAAAGACCGAATTTTCAACTCCGATAAAGAGACGATGCTCCGCTTAGAAAAATTTGAAGAATTTTTCCAAATTGCGCACAATTTGAATTACCCGGAATCGAATTAATTTAAAATCAAAATAGTTGTTAAAGCAACTACGTTTTTACAGTTTTCATCAAAGAAAAAACAGTACGATGTATTAAAAACACTAATAATATAAAAGACCGTAACGAAATATTCAACACGTTCAAGGTTAATTTCATTAATAAAGGCTACTTAGAATGTGAAATTAATCGTGGTATGTCTGATATATTAGTTCAAGACAGGTCAAATTTTCTTACGCAACCGCCAATGTACAATTCATTAAGAAAGATCTTTTGAAACATTGACATCTATCGCAATTAGATGATACAGATTTTGACAAGAAAAGTCTATCATTCCGTATATAAAAGGACAACGATATTTATCCGAAATTTTGACTTCAGCAAAAATCAAATAATAAAGACATATTTTTAAAAGTTACCTAGGGGACCCCTGATGAGAGCAGACCTAGATTAACTTTTATATCCGACTACAAAGACGAATATAACCATCCCTAGAAATTGTTACAAAGCTGCCGAAACACTATAAATTAGTGTAGGGTCCATCGAACAATAGGGATACGTGGATGCTTGGTGCTATTTTATACAAAAAACATCGAACAATAGGGATACGTGGATGCTTGGTGCTATTTTATACAAACAGCCAGAGGGAGAATAGATCAAAATATCCTTTTGCGCACTGTGAGTATAAGAACATCAATACGTCATATCATAATAGGAACCCCCCCCCATTTTATTTTCTGGCAAGTTTTTGGGATTGTAAAATTGTTGAAAAAATATTACTTTGTCTAGTTTTATGCAATATTTATTGAAAAATATGTGTCATGAACAATCACGATCTTCACAAACATAATTTAACTGACCATCGGCTTTCGGCGGAAAATTCATAAAAACGTTAAGATATAATATAATTTTTTTTATTTTTTTACTAATAATTATTATCTATGGCTGTAGAAATAGCCACCATTACACCATACACCATGAACCACTGAACCATACACCATGCACCATTGAAGCATACACCATTACACCATACACCATACACCATAAAATGGTTATGTTTTACCCTTCAAGTACTGTACACGATTGTAAATAACAAGCTTCGTGGAAAATATTCTAGAGTTGAGACTGAAAAATGAGATCTCGACAAATTTTTATTGAAAATCTTCATTTTGTCCTGCAAAAAGATAAAATTCATTTGTTGCATGCATCGGCCACTATAAAATAAAAACCGAAATACAAATACATTGTATTAGACATCGTGTATAGTGTAAGGTGTATGGTGCATGGTGTATGTTGCATGGTGTATGGTGTATGGTGCATGGTGTATGGTGTATGGTGCATGATGTATAGTGTAAGGTATATGGTGCAATGGTGTATATTGTGATGGTGTATGGTATATGGTGTAATGGTTCATGGTGTATGGTGTAATGGTGCATGGTGTATGGTGTAATGGTGTGATTGGTTATGTTTTACTTACAAGCACTGCAATTATCGGGGACTCTCGCTAATCGACCCCCTTTCTAAAATTTTTAGCTCTTGTTTTAAATACGGACTTAATTAGTTTAAGGGAAAAAATGAAACATGTCACAATTTGGTTTTAGAGAAAATCATAAAATATCAGACAGTATTCTACACGAATAAAAAATGGTTTAGTTTTGCTTTTTTTGATGTTCAAAAAATTTTGGATTTTTTTTATAACAGTTTTTAATTAAACAAATTACATAACACATGGATTTGAAAAAAAATATGCTTGATATTATCAAAAAGCAGTTTCAAAATACAAAAATTTCTTTTAAGTACAAAGATTAATATTCCAACCTTGTTAATATTTTTTAAAAATGCTCGATAAGGGGGTTCTTTAAGCTTTTTTTTTCTAATATTTTTTATAATGACATGAGCCATCTTTTTACACAAACTTAAAGTGATCCTGTAAATTAACCAATTCTACCTTAGATAGTCTTCTTTTTGCAGACGATTTAATTATTATATATAAGTCATATTAGTTTGAATTAATTATCAGAATGTTCTGATGGCAATTAACACTAAATACTAAGCAAAAAAACTATAATACTTCAGAATAATTCTTCAAAATTAATACCCATTTTATACAATATAAAGAACAAGGATAGAAAATGTAAAAGAATACAAATACTTAGGTTGTATTATATCTTACATTGGAAGCTTAAATAATTACAGCTTAAATTTATCAAATATGCTGTTAAAGCATATATTTCAAACTTAAGAGAAGTTTCCATCAAAAATGCTTGTAGTTTGTACGACACATTATTTCGTCCAATTTCACATATAAATTTGAAATATTCTTTATTGATACTACTGAACAACTACATAAAGCAAAGCAAAGAGCTATTGGAAATAATAAAACAGTAAATATCCTTTCATTTATAAGTAAACCCCTCTAGAAAAAGTCCAACGGAATTTTATGAAAAGTGTTTGGTACTTACGAAAAGTTCAACAAATATAATAGCAAGACATGAGCTAAATTTAGAAGCAACATAACCCTACATAAAATCGTAAATTCAGTATACTTAGTCAGGTCAAATAATGTAAACATAAACCAAATACTAAAAGGAGCTATTTTTTTTTTATTTGGCAAAAATATAAAATAATGAAGGTACTCACAGCTGGTATATATAGATCTAGTGTGGGTAAATCGAAGCTGGCAGGTCTGGACTTTTTAAATATCAAAATACCAAAGTTACCGTTAATTTATTTTTCTGCATAGGTGCATTTTGACAACTATGTCTGATCAGTGCAGATCAAATCAAAACATTTGGAAGTCCATAAATCGAAAATCGTGTAAGAGCTTATAGAAAAAAAATCACCAAAAGGAACTAAATAGAAAAGCCAACATTCCGCCAAGAACAGAGCTATGCATAAGGAAGATACTACCTAGTTTTAAACAAAATTTTGTTAAATTTCGATATATCGAGGTTAAAATAGAATTATCTTCAAACGAACATAAATGATTTATGTGCAACATCGCCTAGCTGTATTGGCTCACAATACCTGTACTGGCTCATATGACTATTTTTATAATTTTTTGTGCATGATTACTATTCAAACACATAGTAAACTAATGTCCAACAAAATCGAACTGCAATATCAACGACAGCAGTCTGTACTTAACAAGATTTATAAAAAAAAAGAAAATTACTAATGAAAAATACATAAACGATTCTCATATACATATTAAAATGAAATTGACGTCTTCGTGACTACAACATTAAAATAAAACTTCCGTTTTAGGTATGTTCGACTTGGTCACTACCCAGCCTCCATAAGGTACTATATTTACATACATTTAAGTAATGTACTGAAACCGGAAACTCATACCTTGGAAACGATTTTATTACGCTAATTTCATATAAATATATGTAATGCAACCTAACACATATGTTAATGTAAAAAAAGCAATGCTGCAATATAACCTAAAACATATAAGAAAAGGCACATTTCCTCCTTTTGGTATTATATGAATGCCCAAAATACTGAAACTTGCTGTGATTTATCGTAAAAAATATAAAAGAGGCACATTTTCTCTTTTAGATATTATATCGGTGCACACAAGAGTATTATATTATATTACCCCCTCCCCTACCAAAAAAAAAAATTGACCCCTAGAAAAACCCGTTTGAAGACCTAAAAAAGACAACATTTTTTCAAAACTCAAAAACAGCACAAAAAATCCTATATTTTTCGACCCTCAAAAAATAGCCTGTAGGGGTGGTAATAAAATATATTACTATCGTGTCTTAAAAAAAAATAGCCGGGAGTACAGCGAAGGGAAAAGAGTTACACAGGAAAAATGAGAAAAAAAAAATTCCGGGAGTACAGCGAATAAAAGAATTTCTAAAAAACAAATGAAAAAAATATCCGTGAGTTCAGTGAATAAAAAAATTTGAGGGATGAAGAGATGTGATAAAAAAATATATATATGAATAACTAGGTAATACACAATAAAAATAATTAAATGAATTACTGGGTAATACACAATAAAAAGAAAAAATAAAATGAATTACAGAAACTAAAGTTGAATATAGATTATCAATAAACAGTTAGTTTATTATGTATTAATGACATCGCATTGATTTTGTTTCTGACATATTGATTACAATATGCTATTAAACATAACACGAGTTTTAAATAGACTAAATCGATCATTGCAAATATTTACATGGTTGTCAAGAAAATGTTTACACGTTACCTAGATGATGTTGTCGTCACATGTAAACATTTAGCGCTACTTAAGAGCTTAAAAAAGAAAAATAAAATTCATCTAAATTGTTGGATTATTTAAGAAATGCAGAATTAGTGTATTTCATGGATGTGGTCAACGGAACAGTCTGTTATTATTACTGAACATTTAAACTATTATAAACAAATGATATTAGCTCCACGAAATGCCTCAATCACAATAAGACATCTATGCATGTCCGCCGAACAAAAGATGATTGGAATATTGATCAGACTGTTACTACATCTATTACATAGCGACTATATACAAACATTATGTAGCGGACTTGAATGTCCGCCTAACAAAAGATAACGATTCATAACATAGTAACGGCGCTACTTCAGTGTCACCGTTGTAAAGGATTATGTGTTGACTACCAGCTGAAACAGAACTGGCATTCTTCCAACCCCGCGCTCTAGCTAGAGCACTAAAGATCAATGTTGTTCTGAGATTATTAATTACAGGAAGGTAGAAAAGGTTCGATAATGGATTTTGTATTTTTACTTACCTGAGTGACAGTTATATTTAGAAACGGTTATGCATAACCGGGGAACTTTTTCAATCTGTAATTGTGTTTTTTAATATAGTATATGTGATATTTATTTTCTTATTCCATATAGGGAGTGATCATACATGATCAGTGGCTGGGACAACTTTGTATATATTCCGTATAAGGAGTGACTATTTCTCAATGCTATATTTAGAAACGGTTATGCATAACCGGGCTAGTTTCCTAACAATATCGGTGTTTGCAACACATAAAATTTAGAACATAAAAAGATGATTATGTTACATACTAAATTGTTTTCTTCTGCAAGAAACATATAATTATAATAAAGTATGTATTATTGTTTTTCTAGGTCTTACTTTTTTGCAAAAACGTCTTTGTCATCACTTTTCATATGTCGTCTAATATGAGGTAAATGTACATGAGCAGCATATTTGGCTGAAGTAAATATTCTTTTCTGTTATTCATAACATGGTTACGGCGCTACTACAGTGTCACCATTACTAAGGGTCATGTCAAATGAAAATTTTGTTTTAATTGTAATTCTGTAATCAACAAAATAATACCCTTAAAAATGAAGCAACCAACAGCCCCAGATTTACCATTATATCCAGAATTACCTACAAAAGATGGACGAAATTATAGACTACAAAAAATAACAGAAATAGAAAAAACGTTAATAAATGAGAGAGATAAACGTAAATCACTATACAAAAAATATAAACGAGGAGTTAATGCAACGGATGGTGTCGATACAAGTCTTATTTCAACATCTGTTGTTTTAGCAGGTGTAGGAATTGCAGTGCCTTTTTTACTTCCAATACAAATTACAGCTGTTGTATGTGGCAGTTTGGGTGGTTAAGTTAAACATGTTAGACGTAAACTTGCAACAAAATCAAAGAAACCCTATGAAATTAAAACAATGGCAGAATGTAAACTAAACAGTATAAAAGATTTAATATCAAAATCTTTGACTGATGGACAGATAAGTGAGAATGAATTTAAATCAATTTTAGATGAATAAGAAAAATATAACGAAATGAAAGAAAATATACGTAAAAAACAAACACAAACAAGAATGAATGATGAAGAAAGAAAAAAATTAATAGAAGATACAGAAGCAAGAGTAAAAAATGAATTTAAAAAAAGGAAAATATTTAATTTTCTTCAATAAAATTACTATAGTAAATGACCCTCCACCAAAATATGAATAAAAATTTTATAATTAAAAATGGCTGAAGGAGATATTGAAATGGATATTTCATGATGAGGATGATGAAGAAGAAATTTCTTTTCAAAATGATATGGAGTTTCACCAGGATATAAATAAAAATTTTGAACAATTAGAAAATTTATCACCAGAAGATAAACTAAAACACAAAAGTAAAATAATAAAAAAATGGTAAAAAGATTTCATGATTATAATAAAGAATTAGATTTAAACAAAAACCATAGAAATTTCTTTTTAGGAAGAGATGATGAGGGAAGAAACATGTTATATGTAAGAGATAGAGCTGGTGATAAAATTTCATTAACACATTACGAAGGAGGAGTATTAAAATTTTATAAATTTAGCACTCTTCAAAGAGAATACGGTGTCGGTGGTGTTGATTTTATTAGATATGTTTTGGGTGTAGACGATTTTAAAATATCCGAAATAACAAGAAAAAATAGAGCAGAGTTTCAGAGAACGATAGATAGGCCGCACCCCTGGAGTCGTAAAGTCAATACCATAGAAGAAAATATTCCTTCTCAAGATATAACTTCCCAACAAGAAGCAGAAGAACTTTCAGAAACAGCTAGTAATGCGGAAACAATTGTGAAAGAAATAGAAACATCGTTTATTAATGAAGAAATGAAAACTATGACAAAAAGAGAATATGATGGTGTAATGGAAGCAATGACAACAGTAAGAAAAGAACTTATTAATAATAATGCCAAACTAACTGAAATAGATAATACAATAGAACAAGAAAAGATTAAATTAGAACAAGCTCAAGAAGACAATGATGAATATCAAATAAATAGAATAAGTAATCTAATAAGAGATTTGGAAATTAATAGAAGTTCAAGACTGGAGTCAATTAATGATATGATAATAGATATATATTACGTAACCAGGTAAATAGAATCAAAGAGACAATACGTAAAATATTAAACGAAGACACTACATTGGGTGAAAGAACATTATTCAGAGAACAAGGCATTACAATAGTTAGTGTTTTAACTGCTTTTGGAATGATTATTGGTGTTATTGTTGAAGCAATCATTCCTTCTGCTGGTGGAACTAATCCTCCAACTACACCAAAAAACGAAGGTAGAGCAAATGATTGGATAAAAAAACAATTATCAAATCTTGGAAAACTATTAGCTAATCTTGCAGGAAAAGCAGCAGCAGCCTTGCCGAGAATTATTGGTTCTATTGTGTCTTGGTTGTTATCTACAGCTGGAGAAATTGTTTCTTGGTTTGGAAATAATTTAATAGTGTTTCTTATTTTTGTTGTTGGATTAATTTATACTTCTGCAACAGAATATTTAAATTTTAAATCTCATAAACAATAAAAAAAATCCCAATACCCCCAACTATTAACGCTTCTTATTTTCTTCGTGTTCTATATTCGATTGTTTATCTTGAACAAATTTATCAGGTATTGCACTGGAAGGCTTCGGTATATCATGAAAAGGTTCTGGTAGAGATTTTTTTGTTTTTGTTCCATCTAATTTATCTAAAGAATGAGAAACTTGTTTAACATGTTTATTATTTAAATCATCATTTCAACCGAGTGTTTGATCTTTTGTTGCAATTACAATTTTGTTATTATAACCAACAATGGTGCCAATTTGTAATACCATATCACTGGGAGACATGTATAAAACAAGTCCATAAACATAATAAACTTTGCTTCTTGCGTATTTTAAAACATTTTGATAATTTGATATCTGAGTGGGCAAATCTACGGGACTGTTAATAACATCTTGTACATTTGCTAAGAATTGTTTTTGAGCATCAAATCCTGTTCCTACTTTTAATATTTCTGTTATTGTTTGAGATTGTGCCCCCAACAAAGCCCACACATAAATTTTAATACTTTCATTAATACGTTCAATACCTGGTTTTGTAAAACCTTCAGATTTATCAAGTATAAATGTTGTCCAAGCCATACTTATATTTACTGAATGATACATTGAATCGCTTATATTAAAAAATGGACCCTCACCAAAATGGTTATATCTGTATTCTCCACTCGGTTTATAGTATTGTGTAAAATATCCTAATCCATTACCAGCTGTTTCTAGTTTTTGTCTCCAATCTGTATTTGGCGAAACATGAAATTCATCACATATTTTTTTATATGCTGCTTTATCATTAGGATTTTTATAATAACAAAAAGAAGAATCTGTTGGTAAAGGTGATTTAAGTTCTTTTAAGATTCTGGCAATACAATAATATAAATGAAACATATAAACCGACTTGGTAAGATTTGAAGTGTTTTGTATATGATCATCATAAGAAACACCACATCCTGTAGTTGCACACCAGACTGCAAAGTTTAATTGACATTGCCACCAATCAAACGAAGAATGAATCCATGTATTCCATGGTTCGTTAATGTGTAATGGTGGGTTTTGATATTTTTGAAATAAATCGGGAAAAGTTGTTTTGAAGTTCTCTTTTTGATTAACAAATATTGTTTGTTTGACAAGATTTATATCTTTTTCAGAATATTTAGTGTGAGGATTATATGATGCATTAGGGTTGTATTTAAATTCTTTCCGCATTTTTTACCCTTAAAAATGTACCATACTATTTCAAATATTAATAAAACAATAAACTTACTTTACTTACATTGATAACAGAAACGAAAATAAACGTATAGGTTTAAAATCTATAACATATTGCGTAGGTTGGTATGATATTTCAGGTGAACATATAAAAAAAACTAGAGATAGACGTATAGATATTATAGATGGTTATTATAGTTTCCAAAAAATAGCAGATGCATTTCAAAAAGAAAAAAATGTTTGATCCGTAAATGAAGAAAATGGTATTGCTTCATTAACCACTCCTGTTGAATTAAAGAAAAGTAAAAGTTTGAAAAATATGTTAGGATTTAGAAATATACGTTTATTCGCGCCTAATGAAACACATTATGGAAACAGACCCGTAGATCTTGCTATCTATAAATCACTATATGTACATTTAGAACAAGTTAGCACTTCTTATAATAATCTTGATGGTATGCCGAGTACATTATTGGAGTTTGGAGAAGTTGTAACAGCGAGATTTGAGCATCCAGAATATAAATGTTTGGTAAATGATGTTATAACAGAATTGATATTAGAAATTAGAGATGAGGATAATAAAAAGATAATTAATCATTTACCAATTAATTGTGTTTTAGAAATTATCTGAAATTTACCTATTATAAAAGAGTAAATTTGGTGTTAAAAAAACACGTAGATGCATCGGAAATATTAAAAATGAGGAACGAGCTTAAAGTAATGGAAATTAATAATAATTTATTATACAACAACATTATAAATATACCAGACAGAAAAACAATATGTATATTCGCTGGAAATTATGGACCATTGGAGAGCGATCAAGTGTTTAATTTTGGTGTTGGTGGTGGAGATTTTGAAATAAATTTTCCAGGTCCGATATTAGGTCTTAGTTTAGCAAGTTTTAAAACAAACAAAGATTATGTATCTGCCATAGTAAGTGTTAATGGTGATAAGAAATTTGGTTATGTAATAGGTTCGGAATTTTTTTTATGAATATGTTAACTTTGATACACCTTTATAAAAGTTGAGGCTGGAGATAGAATAAGTTTTATTAATGAGATTGATAATTCCGGATGTATCAATAATTTAGTATCAGCGGTAATTGAATTATTTTTATAGAACTCCATATTTAACCCTTAAAAATGTCGGCTTACGGAGAAAAATTAAACCCTTACAGAAAAATAAGAGAACCTCGTGGTGTGAAAGGTATCCGTCACAGTGTTGTAATAACTAGCAATCCTTCAACTATTGACAAAAATCAACAGTTATTAGTGAGATTTCCTAATCTAAGTAGTAATGATGTAATTGTTCCTGGAACAACCAGATTAGCTTTTGAAATAGAAATTGAATCTAAAATTGCAAATTCGACAGTATATCAAAACAGTGGAAGAACAATAGTTAAAAAAACAACAATTAGAAAAAGTGGGAATGAAGTTATGTCAATTGATGATAGTGATATTTATTATTGTTATGTTGATTTGTGGAAAACTACAACTGAACGTACAAATATGGTAAATCAGGGAATTGGTAAAACGAATATGTTAAAGCATAGAGTTGGAGCAGGAGATAAAACGGAAAATGCAGGAGACCAAGCCGTAGCAGATGCATACAAAAATAGATTTTGCATTCCACTTGACTTTGAACTATTAGAAACTCACATGCCTTTTTTTCAATCAGGTCTTGGTGATAGACTTGAATATGAACTTACATTCAACGACTACAACAAAGTTATTCATTCAACAGATGCAGATGCAAGTCATAAAATCAAAAGCATTTGTTTAGAATTTGATATGGTTTCTGACACTGAATTAGCAAGCCAATAAGACAGCAAGTTGACGGTAAAACGATTATCTTATATGACAGAATATTAAGACACAGAAAAATAACCAAAAACAAATCTGATACACTCTGGAACATTAATCTAAATGTCCCAGCTAGAAGTATGAAATGTATTCTAATGTTATTCGAAGACCCTGAAAGAACAAGCACTGAAACTTATTATAATCCCAAAATAACAAAAGTAGAAATGACAATAGAAGGCGTTCCAAATCAATTATACAGTCAAGGAATGCAAGCGTATCAACAATGGGATGAGATAAATAAATTCTTTGCTCTGAATTAAATCAGAAACAAAACAACAGACACAGTTTTAAAAGATATACACCTATCTGATACAACATTAGAAAAATACTTAACAAATAATTATGCTTTATGGTCATATTTACGTTCAACAGATGATAACTCACTACACGGTTCAGGTAGAAGAATTGAAAATGCATCTGAAGGTATTACAATTCAAATAACGAAAACAGCAGGAGCTGATTAGTCGATAAATGTTTATCTTTTTGTTATACAAGATGCACAAATTAATTTTGAAGTTGGAAGATTTAAAGAAGTAAATTATTAATTGTTTTATTTATTAAAAAATGGAGGAACCTCCTTTTAGTCGGGAATTACCAAAATATGCCCATTGTGCTATTATTTGTGGTCAAACTGGATGTGGTAAGACTGAATTTGTTCTTGATTTATTAGAAAATGAATATTGTAAAGTATTTACATATATTGTTATACTTTGTCCAACTATTCAATGGAACAAAGCATACAAAAATCGTGAGTGAATTGGTGATGTTAGAAAACCAAAAGCAAAAAATCTAATAATTGTTAATCCTATTGTAAATGAAGAAGAAAAGCTACAAGAACTACTAAGAATGTTTTTTAAGAAATATGCAGGACATTCAACATTATATATTATAGATGATTGTAGTGCAACAAAAGAATTAACAAAAAAGGGATATGCTGTCTGACTTGCATTTTCAGGAAGACACGCAGAACAATCGGTCTGGGTAATTTCACAGAGATATAATTCTGTGCTAAAAGATTTAAGAGAACAAACAAAATGGTTATGCATGTTCTACACAAAAGATAGAGATAGTTTTGATAATTGTCTAAGAGAAAATGATGTTATTCCTACTTTGGAAGAAAGACAAAGAATAAAGGAAGAACTGAAAAAAAAGAAACATCGTAAATTAATATTAAAGACAGACCAACCTACTGATTATTGGGTAATTGATTAAGCAATTATTTAGAAATGCTTAAGTAATGCTTAAGAAATGCTTAAGAATGCTTAAGAAATGCTTAAGTAATGCTTAAGTTATATAACAAAAAATAGCAATAAAAAAGCAATAATTAAGTAATGTTGAAAAAAATTGCAATAAAAAAGCAATGCTATTAGAAATACTAACAATTATAACAAACACTGCAGTATTATCATTAGTTGGTTATTTTGTATTTAGTTTTATAAAAATCAAAAATAAATTATATCCTTTTTTGAAACGTATAAAATGAACGCCGAAGAATTTTTAAGAGATAATATTATTGAAAATATAGATTTTGATGATTATGACAAACAAGCGAACGAAGCGAGCGGTTTTCTTTTAGAAAAAAACGTGAACGATTATCAGCCGTTGTTGCTGGTGGGGGTAGTAAGCAATATCAGGGTAAAGAATTACAATTATCAGACATTGATACAATGACATCAGAACAAATACACAAATTATATTGTAAATATGAAGCAAGATTAGGAGCTAGTATGAATAAGACATTAGGAAACTCTTTTATTAATTTATATGTTATGGGTGTATCAAAGTACTTTAATGTTGTTAGTCCACCTAAACTAATGCAAGATTTAGAGGAAGACCCTTTTATCAATCACTCTTTAACTAATACATGTTGTGAACTGTATTATAGATATGGAATGTATCTTGCCCCTTTAACTACAATGTTAACAACAGCAAGACATATTGATTTCCAAAAGAAAGACGAAAATAATGACATAAAAAATGATAAATGAAAATGAAACAAACGAAAAAATAAATGAAATAAAAGAATCTAAAAAACCTCAACAAAAAAATCCAAAACGAGTAGCCGCTGGTAGGAAAAGTGTAGAAGTAGGAAAGCTAAAAGCTGAATTAAAAAGAAAAGCAGCAGAAAAATTAAAAAAAAAGAAAACATAGAATTAAAACAAGCTTGTGAGCTTCAAGTTACAAAAGATCATGAATATCATGATTTGCCAACAAACAAACAAAATTCAGACGAAAATTACATACCATTATGTTTATTAATTGTAGTAGGTGGATGAGGATTATTTTATATGTACAAGTCAAACAACCAAAACCAATCACCCGTAGAACAAAACCAATCACCCGTAGAACAAGAAAAAGTGAAAAAGAAAGAAATTGACCCGTTTGAATTTAATTAATTTTATTTCTTTTAAAATGGGAAAATAGATTTATTAATAAATTCAACATTTTATTTTATTGCTATAAATGTTTTTTTTAGATTATGTGAATCATATAAAAAATTAAGAGAAAAACAAAAAATGGAAAAAGAATATTTTGAAGAATTAAAAGAAAATTTTGAAAAACTAAAGAATATTTTGAAGAAATAAATAAAAAATTAAAAATTTAATTTATAAAAATGGCAACACCAAAAGACGGAAAACAAATAGCAAATATGTTATATCATGCTGGAGTGTAAACATTATTAACAGTTGGATATGCAGAAATAGGTAAAAAAGTATTTAGAAGGTCAGCACCAAAAGTAGATTTTAACATGAATGATATTTTTATGTTATCCATTGATATACTGCTTGCAATGGCAACAAAAGACATGTTGATTACGCAAGGCATCATACCTGCTGATATTATGAAGTAAATTTCATTTCTTTATAAAATGGCAAGTGCTTTAGCAATGATATTAGGAGGAGCAATAACAAATGCTTTTGCATTTTCTGGTAGTAATTATTTATTTTCACATATGGGTAGTAATGCAAATGAAGAGAAAATAAGACATGATAAAGCTATAGAAAAATTAGAAAAAGCACAACAAGAATGGAATAAAAGAAGAACTCAAAGTTTAGATTTTATAAATGAACATTTAAAAAAAGAAAATTATACTGTTCAAACTTTTGATGATGTTGATCAAGCTATGAGAGAATATTATAATGTTACGGGTAAACAATTAATTTTACCTTCAAATTCAGTTTTAGATCTTAAACCAGTATTAAGTGATTTTTATAAACAATCAGAAGATCAGAAAAATAGAGAAATTGCATTTGTTATTGATGGTATGGCATTAACTGGTTTTGTTGCTTGGAAATTAAAATAAATTAAATAAAATAAAAAAAGTCAAAACCATAAGGTTGTGTATCTATTCCATTATCTAAGATATATCTCTTATCATCAATGGGTGATAACCCAATTTCAATCATTTCATTTAGATATATTTTATGATTCTTATGTACTATATTAAACACTGTTTTATGAATTGCTTTTTTTTTAAATAAACAGCTTTCATATGATTCAGAATTTTTTTTAGTTGTTTTATTAACTCCCTTTGCTCTACATTTAAATTTAACTCCGCTTAAATCTATATATTCATATCCATACATTTTACTTCTTATTCCAATAAATTTTGTCATTATGTTACCTCCTAATTCATCTTTAAATTTACATATTACCTTTTTATTTACAGTTGAATACAAAGGATGATCTTTTGGATAATTAGATGTATCTAAATGTTCTTTTATTTTTTTTAAATCAGAGTATAGATCTTCTGTGAATATATTTAATACAAATGCATCGGTATCTGAATATAAAACCTCATTATTTGGAAAATATTTTTCAATTATATCATAATAAAATTTATACATTACTAATTTTGAATAATCTAAAATAAACATTCCTAAATAAATAGGTTTATTAAAATACATTGATTTATAATTTAATAATACTGCTTTAAAATTATCATTAAAATCTATAATATCTTTTAGATTATCTCTCGATGCTAATCTTTTAATCTTCAGGAGTATTTACTTACTCTACTAAACATCTATTAGAAATATCCTCCATTGTTTTTCCGTAAAAAGAATTATTCATTAATTTCCAGAAATCTTTTTCAAAATCATTTTCTGCTTTTGCTCTCATGCTTGTATTGAAATCAATATAATCTTTTAACCACGCTTTATGATTCAGGGATATTATACTATGAATTTTTATTACTTTTATTCCAAGGGAAATATAATATTTGAGAATATCACAATGTACAATGTACTCTTTCTTATCATGAAGATCTAAGATTATTTTTTAACGTTTCCTAATTTAGTATTATGTTGTTTTAAAAAATCTCTTGAATAATCGGATATTTCTTCATTTATATTTCTTAAAACTGGCATAGGTGGATATTTTCTTAATTTGATTTTTTTTTGTGGATCATATCCTAAATCCACTTTAAAAATCATTTCCTTTTCCTCATTACATTTATCTAAATAATAGTTTATATCTTTATCGTCATCTTCCCAGTTAAAATTTCCAGTCGGAAGTTTTTTCTGACATCCCACCACCATATAAATTATTAGCATCTATATCAAAAAGATAATTTGGATTATCTAATTTTTCTTTAATTTAGTAAATTCATTATTTGCTTCAACATAACGTTTTCCTAATACCCCGGAAAATCCGCCTCTAATCGCTTTTTTAATCATATTTAACATATCTATATCATTTATCAAATCTAATTTTATTCCTGTATATTTTAATCCTGCATTCCATGATAAACCAGGTGCTGAATAACAATAAGCTGGATCTATTGCATTATATTTTAAACATAGTTCTCTAAAATTCTCAAATACATCGGTTAATATTAACACATCTAGTTTTTGATAAAGCATTAAGTAATCTTTAAATGTTTCACAATATCTATCAAATATCTTTTTTCCATGAGTATATTCGTTATCTGATATATCTTTTTGATACAATATAGAATAAAATTCTTTTTGATCTGGGAAAAATTTATTTTCTAATTTCTCTTAAGAATCAAAATTATCATATGTAAATACACCTTTGAAACTTCTTTCGTTACACTCGTAAAATTTTAAATCTTCAAATAAAAGATCTGAATAATGCTCAATTAATTTTCGTCTCTTTCTTCATGCATTTTCATTTCTTTACTTAATTCATTATTATGAATTTCAAATAATTGATTTTTTACATGAATAAATAATTCTTTTTTAAGTATTTTATATTGATCATCTTTTAATGTTTTTGATAAGTTATCTATACTACTCAGTAAAAATCTCATACTATCTTTAAAAACTAACTTAAAATATTTATCTCCAAATGTTATTGATATGTAATTTTCACTATCCTTTGGTAATACCTTAACTTTATTGTATCTTGTTTCATGTTTCAGTAGTTCTTCTATTACAAAATGGAAGTCATATCCGCTCCCGTCATGGAAAAAGATTGGGAATTGTTTTCCATCTCTAGATTCTAATCTATTACAACTAGAGCAGGAAATTCCTCTAAATTGACCTGATAAATGATTATGTTCAATTATTTTTTCTTTTCTTTCTAATTCCTTTTTACACATATAACAACAATCAGAAGTATTATATAGTTCTTCTTTTTTCTCTTTTGATATTTTAAATTTCTCTTCTGCATGATAATAATTAATTTTAATTTTATCTTTATAATGTAAACATGTTTTAACAAAATCTTCTTCAGCATTTTCACTAGGTTCATAGTTAATATTTTTATTTGGTATAACATTAGGATATTGAGAAACTAATTGTAAATTATAAGAAACTACTTTTTGATGTTGTAAATTTATTGTATTATCTTTAAAAGATAATTTAATGTTTTCTCTTTTTATTTTATTTCGTAGATTATTAATATCAATCTTTCTCCTTTTAAGTTTATTCATTTCACAATAATTATTTATTTAATAATCACTTATTCCTATGGGTCTTTCATCTTTAATCCATTTATCGAAAATTTCATCTATCAACTTATTAAAAAATTTTTCAATATATTTTTCTTTAATTTTATCTATATTTTTTTTTGTTTCTTTCATTATTTATTTCATTAATAATGTATTTATGATAAACTGTTTTTGCTCTTTTTTTTAGTTAACTCTCCTTCTTTTATTAATTTATTACTAATCATATTTTTTATTTTTGATTTAACATTATGTGATTTACTTTTTATTCTTAATTTATTAATTTGTTTTCGAAGATCAACATCCATATAATTTAACTTTATATTAATTGATTCAAAGTCCGCATATCCAACAAATGGTAGTTTAAATTTAAAATGATGATTTTTAAATTCACACTTACTTCCTTCTTTTGGCATTTTATATTTAAATGGTTCATTTTTAAAGCAATCCTTTTTATGTTTTTCTAAAGCTTTTTCAGTAGTATATGAAGCAGTAATACAATTTCTACAATGATATCTTTTATTTTGATTATAATTAAGATAAGCATTAAAATTTTTAAATAAACAATAATTTTTTTATCATCTATACTAACATATAATAGGTCTATAACATAAACTCTATCTCTAAATTTACTTCTATATTTTGGATATATATTTCGTAAATGTTTTTCTTGATTTAATTTATTAAATTTTTTATCATCAGGATCAAAAAGTTCGTTTTCAATTCCAAATACATTTATAGCTATATTTGTATTTTGTTTTTCAAATGTTTCAACTGAATTTATACTTATTGGAAATTTAATATTTTCCATATTAATATGATCTAAAAAAAGGTTTGTAAATTGATGCTCTTGCACGGTTTTTATTCATTTTTTTAAATCAAAATAAGATGAGCCGTTTATACTTCTTACTCTAACAGCTTTTGCTTCTGTGTTTTTTATTTCATAAAATATTAAACCAGATTCTCTTCCCTGATGTTCTTCTTCCCATACTTTATACTTTTTATAATAGAATTATATATTTTATTAAATTCATTTTGTGCATGAAGTCTTATGAATCATCTATTATAATGTCTTTCTATTTTTTCAGCGTCTATAGCAATAGGTTTTGAATAAATAGTTTTTATAATAAGATTGAATTTCACATAAGGAAATGATAAAACTAATCTTTTAACATCTGGTTTAATCTTTTTAAAATAATTATCTATATTAACACCACTTTTGTTGATAAGTTCTCTAACATAATTTTTATTTTTAGTAGCCATTTTTAAAGAAAGATTTTTAATTATTACATTTTATTTCTAAAATAATAATTACTTTGATAATCTGGATTTCTTTCCATAAATTTTTTATAAGCTTGTTTATATTTTTCTTTATAATTTTGATAATGTATTTTTTTAATTGTTTTCCACATTTTATACAATGTGAGTCTACACCTAATTGTTTAAATTTATTTTTATGATACTCAATTAATAGTTTATATTCTTTACATTTTGTACAGATTTTTCCTTCTGTCATTTTTTAAGAAAAAAAATTAAGTTATTTAAAAATGACGCTTACAAATCTAACAAATAAATTAGCAGATGAATTACATCGTAGAGTTGTAAGAGTTTTTCCTAAAAGACGTGTTTATGTTCATTCTGTTGATCAAACGTGGGCAGTTGATTTGGCAGATATGCAACAATACCAAAAACAAAATAAACACTATAAATATTTATTAGCAGTTATAGATGTATTTAGTAAACATGGTTGGTTGATTACATTGAAAAATAAAACAGGTGTGACAGTAAGTGAAGCATTTAAAACATTATTTAAAGAAAGAAAACCAATGTACATTTGGTCAGATAAAGGATCTGAATTCTATAATCGGCAAGTAAAAGAATTGTTAAAAGATAATGACATAAAGTTATATTCAACTGAGAATGAAGAAAAAAGCAGTGTAGTGGAACGCTGGATAGGAACAATGAAACAACATATGTATAAACATTTTACTGCCACTGGAACATTTAAATATTTTGATGTATTAGATAGATTGGTTAGAAATTATAAAAATACGGTACATTCTTCAATTAAAATGACACCCGTTGAGGCAAGTAAATTAAAAAATGAATTAACAGTGTATAAAAATTTATATCCAGAAAAAGAAGAAAAAATTAGCGAGCGAAGCAAGCGGTTACCACTAAAAAACCTAAATTCAAAGTAGGAGATAGAGAAAGAATAACAAAAAAGAAAGGTCAATTTGAAAAGGGTTATACAACTCGGTGGACAAGAGAAATATTTTTAATTGAAAAAGTGTTAAATACAAACCCTATTACTTATAAAATAAAAGATTTAAAAAATGAAGAAATTATAGGTTCTTTTTATGAACAAGAATTACAGATGACTAAGTTTTACATTTTTTTATCACATCCCTCAATTTTTTTTATTCACTGAACTCCCGGATATTTTTTTTCACGATAGTAATATTATATTACTCCCCCCTTCCGGCTATTTTTTGAGGGTCGAAAAATATAGGATTTTTTGTGCTGTTTTTGAGTTTGAAAAATATGTTGTCTTTTTTAGGTCTTCAAACGGGTTTTTCTAGGGGTCATTTTTTTTTTTGGTAAGGGGAGGGGTAATATAATATATTACTCACAAGACCGAAACTTGCTGTAATTTAACTTAACACATATGAGAAAAGGCACATTTTCTTCATTCGATATAATATCGATGCACACAGCAGTGAAAGTTCAAACTAATCTGAGCTAAAAAGACATAAGAAAAAGCATATTTTCTCCATATGATTTTTATCGATGCCCGCCATACCAAAACTCGCTGCGATTTAACATAAAATATATAAAACGGGTACATTTTCTCCATTCGATATTTTGTGGATGCATGCAACACTGAAACCTGCTTCAATTTAACATCAGATCAGAAATTTATAACGATGCCAACATTCCTGGAACTGTAACAGTTTAACATAGAAATATAGAAAAAGGCACGTTTTTTCCATTTGATATTATATCGATGTATGCAATATCTAATGAAAGGACATGGAGTAAATGAACATGGGAACATAAGTCATGTTAAGTCCAAATGCAATTAATTTTAATGAGCTGTACGGACATTTCGGAAATTATTTCCTCATCAGCAGCACTAAAACCCAAACATACGAAATTCACTATTTAGAAATGTTAAAAAAAATGCATAAAACCAAACACAACCCAAATAATTAATAATATCAAATATGGCTAAGGATACAACTACGATGGGAGGAGCTGAACCTTAGTTTTAGAATTTACATGAATTTAGATAAAAGTTATAAACAAAGAAGTGTACACATGAGATATAATCTCGTGTACAAGTACGCTATATCTAAGAAAAATAAAGAGCGTACATCTCAAACACGGGGAATTGTTTTACAGAATGTACCAACTACACACTGCAATAACAGACAAACTCCTGTATTAAATATTTTACGAAAGGACATGGAGTAAATGCACATGAGACAATAACACATATGTTAACTCCAACTGCTATTAATTCTAGTGAGGTCTATGGTCACTGTTTCTTGCTGCGGTAAAAAAGACACATATTTTTAATTCTGGTAGGGTTGTGGTAGTGAATACTGAAAATTTAAAATCAGATCAAAAGTGATATTTTAAGCACATAATTGTCATTTTACCAAGACATCTAACAAAGGCATGTCGTTTTCCAACCTTTCTTTTTAGTTTTTCATGTTAATCTGATTCGACAGTCTATATTGTTCTACAGCAGCAATATCATAACTAGACTAGTAACTGTATTGTCAATAATAAATATTTGAATATATGATAAAATAAATTTTTGCGTACATGTAATGTTTTAATGCTTCATTTCTTTTAATGACAAAAATCGGTATTGAGGCTATTAATACTACATAAGCCCAAAAATTCTGATAGCAAATATGTTAATGTTTTAATTGGTTGTAAAATTTGCGCTTGTTAATTTCTTTTTCAAGTAAAATAATATGTTGTGCAGAGGACAGGCAAATATATTATGAATATATATATACATTTTTCTAATATGACGTAATTAAAAATATTTTTTTCGTTATTAGTACATTGACTTAATTATCAAAGTGTAATTAACACCAATACTTCGTGAGTTGACAAAGCAGAACAGTTATGCGAAATATTCTCACATTTTAAATGTTATTTTACCATCTTAAACATCTTAAATGTATTGGGTGTTTTGTACAACTTTTTTAGAAGTTTATTAATATATATATATATATATATATATATATATATATATATAGTTATCTGAAGTGTGTGACAACTCTTCATACTATACCTGTCCAATGGATAATATCGTGAGACATTATACTGGGCTTGATGAATTATTTATATATACGTCTGAAAATCAGCCCATCATTGTTAGATCTGCACATTGGTAGTTCCCTCTC
>MJUU01068352.1:0-39468 GCA_002080025.1 Modiolus philippinarum | reverse complement strand
ATTGGAATCACATTTTCGAAATCTAAGATTTCAGAATTTTTATTTTTTCCAAATACTTGCCAAACTATAAGATTACATGCCAAAATGTCCAAAAATATCAGTCTTTGACATTTTCAGGAAATTTACCAAAGTTGGAACCGGAATCAAAATTCTGAAAGCTTATTGCGCATGTTCAGACTATATGCAACAATTCTGCAACAAAATTTAATCCATAAATCCAAAAATGTAGGATGAGTTTGCGTCGCATGCCATATGTGTCACAATCCACATTTTGTGGTCTTTGTCAAATCGACATCTTGGGGCCTCTTGTTTGCATCAAGATAGATATCAAAAATCCGAAAGCTTATTGCGCATCTACAGACCATATGCAACAATTCTACAACAAAATTAAAACCCTAAATCCAAAAATGTAGGAGGAGTTCGCGTCGCAAGGATGTGTGACGGACGGACGGACAGACGGACGGACAGACAGACGGACGGACGGACGGACGGACAGACGGACGGACGGACGGACGGACGAGGCCAACGACAGTATCCCCGAAATTTCATTCGAAAGTGCGGGGATAATTATTTATTGCTTGAGGAGGTATAGCCTCCTTACACACATAAGAGTTACATGTTTTACACACAATATGCTTCTCTCCTTTTAACATTTCTTTCAACCTCTCATCTTTTGCATTAAATTCTCTCTCGTGTACTTGGCTTCGAAACATAAACCTTTTACAGTGACACACAAATAAACACCGATAGCTCTTTATTCTTCCGCAAAAAAGCAATTCTATCCCTTTCGTTCTCCATTGCTCCACAAACTACAATCACGCTATGTTTAACACAATTGAAAAGTCTTTTGAAGTATTTGTATATTATTGATTATTGCACAATACCTTATCTTTATTTACTAACTTCTGGTTTTAAATTTAAACATTACTGTTCTTATTCTCTTTATCATATCTTTATTTATAAATCTGGCTAAGCGATATTGCAATACCAATCTCATCATCCTCTACAAACCTGTTCCCAGTACCACCTATAGTAAATGTTTATAATACTTTTCAACTTCCACAAGGAAACAGAAAAATTAAACCCCGCCCCGTTTTATCAGGACGAAACTGGACGCCATTTTGATTTTCGAGAATCTGAAATTCCTATTGGTCAATAGTCTTCTTCTCCTCACTGCGCAAGCGTACTCCTCACTTCCCCACAAGAATTATCTATATAGCTAGGCTATTCCATAGCCTAGCTAAATATAGATATGATAAAAAGAATAAGAACAGTAATGTATAAATTTAAAACAAGAAGTTAATAAATAAAGATGAGGTATTGTGCAATAATCAATAATATACAAATACTATAAAAGACTTTTCAATTGTGTTAAACAAAGCGTGATTGAAGTTTGTGGAGATACTTAGGCCCGGGTACTTAGGCAATGGAGAACGAAAGGTAGAAAGAGATAGAACTGTGAAGAATGAAGAGCTACCCTAGGAGAATGCAAAAAAAAACAAGCAAAAAACAAAAGCACGAAACTATACTTTAAGTTGCTGTTGGCAAAAAATAGGAGGTTTGATAGAATGAGTGACTGTTTTATCACATGTGCAGACCAATAGAAGAAATTATAAAGAAGTACCGAGAAAGGCTTACTTCAAGTATTGATTTGAGTATTCAAATACATCATGAGCCACCACACCCTTGTCAATCAAACACGCAATTTTCTATCCAAGGCTAATCCATAGCCTAGCGTATCGTTTTTATGCCCCCGTGAAACGAAGGATCGGGGGCATATAGTTTTTGGTCTGTCTGTCTGTTTGTCTGTTTGTCCACAAAAAAACTTTAACATTGGATAAATCTTTTGAATGGTAAATGATAGGGCTCTCATATTTTGCATGTGTATCCCTTGTGGCAAGACCTTTCATACGAAACCATTTTGGACCTGGTGACCTTGAACTTTACATGTGATGGACTTTTTGAAAAAAAATAATCAACTTTAACATTGGGTATATCTTTTGAATGGTAAGTGATATGGCTTTCATATATTGCATGTGCATTCCTTGTGGCAAGACCTTTCAATTGGTACAAAAATAGCTGACCTTGTGACCTTGACCTTGGCCTGTGAACAACTGCATAAAAACTTTAACATTGAGCATATCTTTTAAATGGTAAGTGATAGGGCTTTCATAGTTTGCATGTGTATTCCTTGTGGAGAGACCTTTCAGTTGGTACCAGAATATTTGACCTCGTGACCTTGACCTTGGCATGTGACTGTCCAGTAAAATTTCACCAGAAAAATGAAATTATAGTTTGTTTATTTATATATATATAGAAATTAAACTCATTAATGATGAAATGTTTCTTGATATCTATAGAATTTTTTCGTAAAAATAGATTTTTTAAATCATTCAGCATATTTTCTTCATTTATTCACTTTCGTTTTATAGGTATTTATATATGTATTATATATATCAATGATGAGGGATGTTACTAAAATATCTATTATTTCATTTCTTCTCTTCTGTATATTCCTCCACTTTTGGGGAACCAGTATTGATGATCCCTGGTGTAATCAAAGAACTGATAACACTGATACACAGAACACAATGAGTTGACTATAAATGTTCCAAAAGGGGGGTGAAAATTGTTTCTTAATAATGCTTGGATAATGATTGGAGGGGTTCATTTGGGTGACTGCTGTGTTTGCACCCATTGCAGTCATCATTTGATGTGATTAAACATTTCACTTGATACTAGAATTTATTTCTACGAATTATTTTGTCAGAAGGACATTCATTGTTAAAAGTTGCTAAATCTATCTTCTTTGCTTCTACTCGGGGGCATAAGTGTTTCACAAAACACATCTTGTTATTTCATAAAAACCATTATCCAATTTATATCATCCACTTATGTTTATAAAGTCCCCTCGTGTTTTCTAGTTATAATTATAGTTACCGCTTGAACCACATTACCTGACAATTGATGTATTTGAATCATATACAATTTTATCGATAGAGGAAAGTTATTAGTCCTTGTACATAGTACGTTTACAAAATTATTTACCGTATGTCGAACAATTAAGGCACTTTTTTATGCCCCCGGATCTTTAGATCGGGGGCATATTGTTTTTGTCATGTCTGTCTGTCTGTCTGTCTGTCTGTCTGTCTGTCTGTCCGTCCGTCTGTCCGTCCGTCTGTCTGTCTGTCTGTCTGTATGTATGTATGTCTGTCTGTCCGCAACTTTAACCTGGCTCATAACTTTTAAACCAGATGGGATAGGACCTTCATAATTGGTATGTGTATTGATCATGTGAAGCTGAACACCATTATACAAATTTCACTTAGGTCAAATCAAAGGTCAAGGTCACAGAGGTCAAAATCTAGATTTTGCTATTGCTCGTTAATTACAATTGCTAGAGGCTTGATATTCTATATCTGAATAGATCAAATGAAGCTTAATATAAATCTACCAAAAAAATTTGGGTCAGGTCAAAGGTAAAGGTCACCGAGTGCAAAATTGAAAACTTTAACAAAAACTTTAACATTGCCTATTTCTTTTCAACCAGATGTGATTGGACCTTCATATTTGGCCTGTAAATCGTTCATATAAAACCGAACAGCATTATGCAAATTTCACAAAGGTCATGTCAAAGGTCAAGGTCACAGAGGTCAAAAGGTCAAAATCTAGATTTTGCTATAGCTCGTTAATTACAATTGTTAGAGGCTTGATATTTTAAATGTGAATAGATATAATAAAGTTTAAAACAAATCCACCAAAAAATTTGGGTCAGGTCAAAGATCAAGGTCACTGACTGAAAATTTGAAAACATTGTCAATATTTTTCCAACCAGACGTGATAGGGCCTTCATATTTGGCCTGTATATTGATCAATAAAGCTGAATATCATTATGCAAATTTCATTAAGGTCAGGTCAAAGGTGAAGGTCACAGAGGTCAAAATTTAGATTTTGCTCTTAGCTAACAAATTACAATTGCAAGAGGCTCGATATTCTATATGTGGATAGATCTAATGGAGATTTGTTCACTTGTCTACTTAACCTTAATTTCTAGTGATTGCAATTTTAGTATTTATTTTGTATGGTAGACATGGTTGCTGCTGGGGGCATAGTGTTTCACAAACACATCTTGTATTCACCTTATATCGTACGAAATCACCCCTTTTAGGAACCTCATTTTATTGTAGTTGAAAACCATTTTATCCAATCAGAATGAAGATATTTGATCATGGGACTCTGTTACCAAGGTTTCAGCATCATAAAGTTCAAAGGTTGAAAAGCGAGCATAATACCGACCGCGTCGGAATAAGAAAATTATTTTTTACTTATCCAATTGATAAACAAGAATGAATATTTGATTCTGCAGTTTGTGGGAACAGTAGTTTAACCTATGATCAGAATATATACTAATAAATCGAGGGCGAATTTCATTTTTACTTTTTCTAGTAATATTCAGTGATGAAAGTTGCTGTAGCACAAGAACTTGTATTTCAAAAATATTTAACGACATTTGCTACATTCGCCAAGATTTGTAGTGAATATCATGTTTGCTGTGTATTTATGCTGATACACTACAAATGTTTGCCTGATAGTATCATAAGTTAATAGTCCAATATTCTTACTTATTAACAAACATGGAGTACAAAAAGCATGCACTAATATTATCTTGTTCGAAAATTTGTTTTACAGGGGTCATCCCAATTTATGCAATAATAAAACATATCCTAGATTCTTATTCCTTTCAACCCCGTTAAAATGTAATTGCTTTTTGGCTATTGATGGTTACTTAGGCCACATCAAATTAATTTATAGATTCTCATCCCCACCCGCCCCATTTTTTCTAAGCTCAATTTTTTTATATTTTCAATTATTCAGAAATTTTCTTTAAATTCCTATCAATTTAAGTGAAAATCAGTAAAAAATATAAAATAAAACCCTCCCACCCGCCCCAGATTTTTTGTTACAGGTGGATGAGAATCTTCAAATTAACTTGATAGGGCCTNACCATAAAAGATTATATATATATACATATACACTACCCGCCCGCCCTGACTTGTTCAAAAATTTAGATGAGAGGATTTCTGCCCTGGCCTCATGGAATAAAATTATATGTAATCATACAATCTTCCGTAAATGGTTGATTACAGTGGTGGGAGATGACCAATGTGAGATCGATAAACGCGACCTCATCTCACACCGTTAAATGACCAACCAGACATGTTGATTTTTGTGATACAACAATCGTAACCATGATTAAACGTCATAAAACACCTGACGTCACAATATAAGGAACACTCAAACGGCGACATCGTTGTTCAAACAGTAAAGGTTCCAGACGTTTTTATTATTATTTTTTTTCGCTTTTTACGGAAGAAATAGGTACTTATATAAACATAAACTCTTGTAAGAAATTGTACGTCTTTTCTTCTCGTTTCGCTACGCTCAACTCGAGAAAAAACGAAATTTCTTACACTTGTTAAAGATATCCCGATCTTTAATCTGATCTTATGCAAGATCCTATTAATCTTTATCTAAAAGATAAATCATTAAATCGCAGTAGAGGGATTCTGATTAAGGGAATGATAAGAATGAGCAAATGCAACGAGAACACATTTTTATAGAAGATTTTAAGATATTTTTTTAATCCTGGAAAGCTAAAATCTAAAAAAAAAAGTGGAAATTTGATTTTACAAACCACTAATTATTTCAGGGATGATTTTACAAATTCACTGTTACATATATTCCTACGCTTTCATTTAGTCCATTATGTATTTTAAATAAATCAAATAATAAAGCATATTGAGGGGCCATAAAAACCTTTAATTTTAACAATTTCAGAATAGATTCTGTTCCATCTTGTTTTACAGCAATTTATGCAATTTTAATTGATACTTTTGATCCGAACACTTTTTTTTTATGTATATATAGTAAATTGGAAATATTTCCTTATAAATTTTATTTGAACTTTGACAACACAATGACACAAGTCACATTTGCTATAATTAATTTTTCCAATTGCTTCATCTTCCGTTTTCTGTATGTAGTTGATGCAATCTTAGTGTATTCAGAGAACTCCGGAAACTCGTGTTTTTTTTTTTTTTTTAATTTTTTTTATTTTTTTTTTCTCGAGATTGGAGGAAGTTGCCAGTTTTACTGTATTATAGCATTTCAGTTGGACAGAAGTAAACTTCTAACGTTTCCAATTTCTCCGATACTCTAAATCTGTTGTTCAAGAAAATGTGAAAACCTGATTGTAGAGTTAAAAAAATAACTAAGGTATTTAGTACTTTCAATTTGAAATAAATTTTAAAATGTACATTTTTTTCGATCTGACTCCAGATCAAATATAAGATGCAGTTTTGCTCAGTATTACGTTTCCATTGCCTCGTGCACTTGTGCAATTAAATATGATAATAGATAGAACCTGCAGAAGGGAATCAAGAAATAATGCGACATTTCATCTGTTCGTAGACTTGCTACAAGACCCTCTATCAGCACTGTATCTCTCTAATAACAGTTATTATTCAGTCGTAGTTTGTTACAAGCCCTCTGGTGCTTGCCACTGTCATTAATGCTTTTAGACCGCATAGCTCTAAACATTTCTTATATAATTAGCTTTAAATTGTTTATTTTGAAAAATCAAGTATTCAATTCCAAGAAATTTTAATATCAATCTAATACATCCAATATATGATTCATTGTTATCTTTTGCCATATTTTTGGACTTAATAAAAGATTTACTTAAAAGTTTGTTAGTACTGAGGACATTTTCAAGTCTATACCAATATTCATCATCGTATAAATTACAAGTTTTTCGGAGTGAGAAGTATATTGGGACAGTTCACTTATGATTTGACGAGGTGGTGCGAGGTGGTGCCGGAAGTGACGTCACCTGAAGTGACGAAGACCGGAAATGACGTGACGGAAGTCACATGACCGGTTGTTGACATGTTTGGGTTGCGCATGCGCAACCGGAAGTGGTCCTATTTGAGGCCTTTGTCGGCCATATTAATAGCAAATGACGAGTTGAAACAACACGTGACCCCGCAGGGGTGTTAAATAACTTATAACATAACGCATGCGCTACCGGAAGTGGGTATGTATCTACTTTAAGTAGCCATGTTGACCGGAAATGACGTATTGAAAGAGTGCAAGATCCCGCAGGGGTCTTGTATGACTTTAGTGGAGTGTACATGCGCGACCGGAAGTGGGCGTAGCCCCATATGTTAACCAGAAGTCGGGTGTGTATCTACTGTAAGTAGCCATATTGATAGGAAATGACGTGTTAAAAGAGTACAAGACCCTGCAAGGGTGTTGTGTGACCTTATTACATAACGCATGCGCGATCGGAAGTGGGCGTAGCCCCATATGTTAACCGGAAGTTAGAAATTTTCCTTAGTCGGAACGACTCGGGCATGGTCATTCGGATGTTTTAATAGTATTTTACCTCAGTATTATTCTTTGTATTTTCTACCCTTTTTCTGTATAGTTCTTTGTATTTTCTTCCCTTTTCACCCAATTTTTAGATTAATGTCCTCTTATGCCATCGTTTTTTTATTGTTGGTATACCTTTTCAACCCCTTTTCAATGTTGTTCTGCAATCCAATGTTTAGACTAATACCCTTTTTTAAATGTTTTAATAGTATTTTGCTCTTGTTTCAGTATTGTTTTTTGTATTGTAATCCAATGTTTGACTTAATTTCCTCTTGTCTAACCCTTTTCATGTGTGATTTTCTTATGTTCTACTTTATTTTCTAATTATGTCCCTTTTTCATCCAATGTTGAACTTAATTTCCCTTTTCCCGCCCAAGATCTATAGCGTCGTCTGCTATTGCCATTTTGTTTTCTTGTTTTACATGATTATTTCCCTTTTTTATCCAATTCTTACAGTGATTTCCCTTTTCCCGCCCACTTTCTATAGTGTCGTCTGCTATAGCCAATTCATTATTTTGTCCCCCTTTTGTACCTAATTATCTCCCTTTTTCATCCAATTCTTAGAGTGATTTCCCTTTTCCCGCCTTCTTTAATCCTGTCGTCTGCTATTGCCATTGTGTTTTCTTGTTTTACAATTATCTCCCCTTTTCATCCAATTCTAAGAGTTATTTCCCCTTTCCCGCCATATTTCTATACTGTCGTCTGCTATTTTTAAATCCATTTTTCATCCAATTCAGTGATTTCCCCTTTCCCGCTCTTTTTTTTATTGTTTTGCCTACTTTTTTTTAGATTTCCCGCCAAATTGTCTCCCTTTTCTGTTGCCATGGTAATACCCCACCCATTTCCCCCTCCTTTTTACCCTTGTATCTATACTTAATATGTTTGAGACATTCCCCGTGTATTTCATCCATTTTGAGATGGTCCCGCCATTTTGTCCGCCATCTTGACCGGAAGTGCGGACGTGAGAGAAGACACCCCCTGAATTGACCAGTCAGGAATTTTGTACATGCTCAATCAACCTGCGCAGAAAAACTGCGAACCGGAAGTGCGGACCTGAGCGAAGACACCCGGTGTCTTCTATCACGTCCGCGTCAAAAGTATATATACAGTGTACTAGAGCTCATTATCGTTCTGCCCAATGGAAGGAACAGTCACCATGTTCTCCTGCGAGACGTGTGCAAAGCAGTTTACAGAGAAGAGAAGCCTGTTACGTCATATGAAGAGCCACCTAGCGGACCAAGATGCCTATACCTGTGATGAGTGTGGGAAAGACTTTGCCAGGAAGGATGCCCGAGATAGGCATATCAGAAGACCCACCAGCAAGAAGGGCAGAAGTCGGCGCAGACCTACAGCTGCAGTGTGTGTGACAAAGAGTTCACCAGAGCTGATAACAGAAGAAGACATGAAGCGGCCCACAGCTACGACCTGAGGTGTGAAGTATGTGGCCAATACTTCAATGACCAGTCCAACCTTGCACGTCACCGTGCCCTGCATGACAGACCAGATGCCAAGGAGAGGCCACCGATGAAGAGACCAGGTGTACCAGTGCTTGGACCTGTGATGAAGCAGACCAGAACAGAGTCACCTCCACCCATTGAGAGTCCTGTCGAACCAGTAGAGTTGCCGGAAGATCCAGAGACGAGAACCCTGTACCTGAGACACTGGAGGTCCATCCGGACAGAAGAGGCGACCGGTAACCGTGTCCAGGACCGGTACAATTTCACACTGAACTAGTTGTCGGACTCAACCTTTGACGAGATGGTGCGGTACCTGGCCACCCAGCAGACCACAGCAGTGAAGACGTACTACAGAGAGTACCTCCAGAACAGACAGATGGCTGCTGCAGAGTTCCAGGGTATGTGTTTGGACGACTTGGTGGTGTTGGAGCAGTTGTTCCAGGTGAACGTATTTGTCTACGACCTCCAGCAGACAGACGATGGTGATGTTGCAGCTAGATTGGTACGACGGTCACCTTACAGCTACAAGAGTACGATGAACCTGAACCTGTACCAGCAGCATTTCAGCTACATTACAGACATGGAGAAGTACAGCCACAGTTAACTGTGTTCCAAGTGTGACCATCTATGGACCCATATTGGACATCTTCATGAGAAGACCTGCACTGGTGATGTAATCTACAGGTTTCCTGGAGGTGTGTACCATACCAATCCTACCATCTTCGAACAGTTGGAAGACGAGTCCATCTACGTAGCAGCAGAGGACCGGTATTATTCTTACAGGGCCACCTATGACATCGACGAAGAAGGCCAGACGAAGGAACAACGGTACCAGCGAACCCAGCAAAAGATCCAGTACTTGGAGGACAATGGTTATGGTGTTACACAGATCTGGGAATGTGAATGGGAGAAGATTAAAAAAGACGATCCAGCTGTGGCAGATTTTGTGAAGAACAGACAGAGACCGTGTGATGGGAAGTTCAAGATGTCAGAGCAGTCGGTGTATGAAGCAGTGATGGATGGCCGGATCTTTGGTGCTGTGGAAGTCGACTTGGAAGTTCCCGACGACCTGAAGGCGAAGTTTGCCGAGATGCCACCAATCTTCAAGAATACGGAAGTGTCCAGAGACGATAGTGGTGACCACATGCGGACTTATGCCGAGGAGAGAGGGATCATGAACCAGAAGAGGAAGAGTTTGATTGGTAGCATGTTTGGGGAGAAGATCCTGATCATCACGCCGTTGCTGAGGTGGTATGTGGAACATGGTTTGAAGGTGACGAAGATTCATCAAGGGTGGAGTTTACCCCAGCCAGATGTTTCCAGAAGTTTGGTGACCAAGTCAGTGATGCCAGAAGAGCCGGAGATGCAGATCCCAACAAGAAGATCATAGCTAAGACGATGAAATTGGAAGGCAACTCATCTTATGGGAAGACGGTGACCAACAAGGAGCGCCATACTGATGTGCTGTTTTGCCAGGACACGCAAGTGAGTCGACATCTGGTGGACCCATCCTTCCGGAGATGTAATCAGCTGGACGAAACAACGTTCGAGTTGGAGATGAGCAAGAAGACCATCCATCTGGACCTTCCCCTGCAGATTGGATTCTTTGTGTACCAGTACGGGAAGCTGAGAATGCTGGAGTTTTATTACGACTTCCTGGATGTATTTGTGGACAGAAGGGACTTCCAGTATTGTTCCATGGACACCGATAGTGCATACATGGCTCTATCCGCAGAGACGTTGGAAGAGGTGATCAAACCCGAGATGAGACAGCGGTACGAAATGGAGAAGACCAACTGGTTTCCTAGACAGGACACTCCAGAGCATGCAGCGTACGACAAGAGGACTCCAGGCTTGTTCAAGGAAGAGTATAGTGGAGATTGTGCAGCAAGACGTACTACTGCTTCGGAAAGGATGATAAGTTCAGTTGCAAGGGCATCAATAGGAAGACGAATGAGGTGACCAAGGAGAAGTATATGGATGTACTACTTACGAAGAGTTCCGGAACTGGCACCAACAGAGGCTTCAGAACAGTGGACAACCAAGTCTTCACCTACCTGCAAGAAAAGAGTGGTTTCTCCTACTTCTACCCGAAGAGAAAAGTGTTGGCTGATGGAGTGTCAACAGCACCGCTGGAGATTTGAACTTTGGAAGGTAGGTTTCCCGACTGTTTTATTTGCAGGTGGGCAGACTTATCATTCAATGCATGAACAGCCCACTTTGAACAAAAGTCGGCTGTTTCCTGATAACAAAATTTAAATATATATATATATATATATATATATATACAAAAAAGTCAAATAAAACCACACTGGAACGTAAATATATGAAAAATAAAGGCTTGGAAATGCAGTTTTCTTATATAATTAAGAAATCACATGTCTCTACTGGTACAATAATCACAGTTCAAAATAAAATGTCACATTTTGCCTACCGGTTTCACTGTTGTATACAGATTTTCAAGGCTATCTGTTACTATAACGTTACTAAGAGAAAGATAACGTCACTGACGTCTTAGCAACAAGGGAGGTAAATAATAAATAGCATATTAATAAAATATAACATAAAATTAAATAAATTCGTATTAATGTCTTATATACATGATATAGTTTACACTTGGGCGGTATTTGTTAATAAATAAAGATTCTTTATTTACACGTTCTTCTTCCGTGGTATTATCATTACATAAAGTGGAAATACGGTAAACTGTGGATTCTTATTTATTGCACATATGTCAATGTGTGCACTCAAGGGGATCATTCGGGTAGTTGGGTCTCTTATTTGTTGTCGGTGTACAGTCATTCTACGACGTATTGACATTCCTGTTTGACCAATATAATCATTACCACATCCCGCACAGTTCATTACATAAATTAAATTTTCGGATGCACAATTGAAGTTGGTTCTTACTGTAAAAATATCACCTTTTTTAAACCTAAACGTTGTTCCGTCGTTTACGACAACCGAAATCGCTGAAAAAAATATTAACTAAAGCGCAATTTTCAAACAATTCTTCACGTCCCGAAGTGAAAAAATGTAAACGCGCAAACTGTGGCGCTTGTCCGAGTTTGATAGAAGGAACAACGTTTAGGTTTAAAAAATGTGATATTTTTACAGTAAGAACCAACTTCAATTGTGCATCCGAAAATTTAATTTATGTAATGACCTGTGCGGGATGTGGTAATGATTATATATATATATATATATATATATAAAATAAAAAAAATGAAAAAAAAAGAAAAATAGAAAAAATGAAAAAAAAGCTAATGCAGCCTATCCTTCGGGATAGCTGGTCCCAAGCCTGGATAAATGCAGAGTGGCTTTTTAAAAAGAGTTTAAGTTGTTATACAAGAAGACGAAGTCAATGGTTAAAGTTCCAGACCAATGTTGAAAGAAGATGATGGTTAGAGTTCCTGAAAGGTTAGTCATTTTTTAACTTTGAACTTGAGTTCAACAAGAGATTTGATATCTCGAACTTGAGTTTTTTTTAACTTTAATTTTAACTTTAATTTTAACTTTAACTTTACTTTAACTTTTATTTAACTTTAACTTTATAACTATAACTTTAACTTTGAACTTGAGTTCAACAAGAGGTTTGATATCTCGAACTTGAGTTTTTTTAACTTTAATTTTAACTTTAATTTTAACTTTAACTTTACTTTAACTTTTATTTTAACTTTAACTTAAGTTGATACACAAGAAAGGATGGTTAGAGATCCAGACCAAGGGTTAGAGTTCCAACAAGAAGTTAACGGTTAGAGTTGAAGCAAGAAGAACTGGTGAAGACAAATGGTTAGTGTTCCAGCAAGAAGAAATGGTTGAAGACGAAGTCAATGGTTAGAGTTGAAGCAAGAAGAAGATGGTTGAAGCAAAAAGAAGATGGTTAGAGTTGATACACAAGAAGAAAATGGTTAGAGTTCCAGCAAAATGGTTAGAGTTCCAGAATGGTGAAATAAGAACTGGTGAAGACAAAGGGTTAGAGTTGAAACAAGAAGAAGATGGTCGAAGACGAAGTCAATGGTTAGAGTTGAAGCAAGAAGAAAGGGTTAGAGATCCAAACCAATGGTTAGAGTTAGGGTTAGAGTTGAAGCAAGAAGAAGGAGATGGTTAGTGTTGAAGAATGGTTAAAGAAGAATTAGTGTTACCCATTGGAATAGATACTATTCCAAAAGGTAAGTCTTATATGTTTGAACTCTAACAGTTTTATTGTTTTAATTTTTTTTAAACTCTAATTAATTAGCAACTGTATCACTTTGATCCGCCAACCTAGGCGTTTTTGCTGTATAGCAACTGTATCATGGTAATCCGCCTTTATAGGCGTTGCTACTGTATTGCAACTGTATCATGGTGATCCACCATCTTTGGTGTTGTTCTGTTTTGTTTTTGTTGTTTGAACTTTAATTTTTTTTTTAACTCTAACTGTTTAGTTAGCAAGCTTTAAACTTTAGTTCTGTTTTGGTTGTTTGAACTTTATTTTTTTATTTAACTCTAACTGTTTAGTTAGCAAGCTTTAAACTTTAGTTCTGTTTTGGTTGTTTGAACTTTATTTTTTTAAACTCTAATTAATTAGCAACTGCATCACTTTGATCCGCCATTATAGGCGTTTGTTGCTGTATAGTAACTGTATCATAGTGATCCGCCATTATAGGCGTTTGTTGCTTTGGCTTTAACAAACTGGTTTGAACTGGTTAGCGTTACCCAACAGAAGACGACTGGTTCCCTAGGGTTAGGGTTAGAGTAACCCATGGTAAAATTATAAAAGGATATGCACATAAATATGTTATTCAATTCGTCATGGACAGTCTAGAAGTGTACAAGCGGATCGTGCTTGCCATGTTTGAAGATGGGGTCATCTATGCTGGACGATTATATATATTATATGTGTTCACTCAAACCTACTGTGCTGAATACAAAGATAAATCAACAGAGATCTTGGCAGCTCATCATCAGGTGATCGAAGAATTAGGAAAAGTGGATTGAAGCCGTACATAATGTAGACCAATCAAATTGCAGGGATTTCAACCAATCAGAAACTGTGTTTACCTACTGGATTAACCAATAAGAATGCAGGAAAAGGAACCAATCAGAAGCCGTCTGATAAAAATAAATGACGAATCACAGCCATGTAGACAAAAGGCAAAGACTATAAAAGGCAGAGCAGAAAGAACTTCACATCAGTCATGCCTAGCAAAAAGAAGACAGATATTATTCAGAAAGCCATGGAGAAAGCTACTCAGATGAGTGCCGAAGAGACGTTAAAGACACCCTTGAAGATGCCCTTAGGTGGAGGACGATATGCAGAACTAACAGAATGGAATGGGGCAAAAAGAGTGGACCTGAGATTTTGGGAAACAGACAACGTTCCTACCAAAGCAGGAGTCAGCTTATCGTAAGCCCAGTGGACACTTCTGTGTGATGCTAAAGAAGTGGTGAATGACTTGATTCAAAGAGTGAAAAACAGAGAACCAGTGGATTGGAGGTACCATTTAGGAGAAGATATCTACGTCGTCATCAAAGCACCTCAGTCAGCGGTATGTGTGAGAAAGTATTTTGTTCCCAATGGTGAATGGACTGTGTTTCCTACCAAGTCAGGTGTGACCCTTACCCCATATGAATGGACGGAGTTAAAGAAGATTTTAACTGTGTTTTAAGACAGAGAACCAGAACTGAAACAGATGAAGATAGCTACAGAACCCAACCCAGTGAAGACAGATGTGCCTGATACAGAACTGTGACATTGATTTAGTATATTAGGGTTAATAAAAATGGTATTGTTTTGAATTGTTTTAATGATGCCCCAAAAAGTGTTATATTCCGATCACCAAACCCTATCCCCACCACCACTGTAGCCCACTATCCCTCCACCACCACCACCACGATACCTGAAATTTGCCACCACCACCCAGCCATAGCCCACCACCACCACCCCACCACCACCACCACCATAGACTATTATACCACCACCACCACCACCACCACCACCACCACCATAGACTATAATTCCACCACCACCACCACCATAGACTAGTATCCTACCACCACCAGCCAGATACCTTTGAATAACCACCATCATTTCCACCACCACCCTCACAATATAAATAGATGTATTGAGGAAATATTTCGTAGTTCATCTACGACCGTCGAGAAGACCAGATGGATTCTACAACGTGTCCTACATGTGGATTCAAGTTTCCTCGAAAAGACGCACTACAAAGACACTTAAAAAAACAAACACCCAGGTCAAAGTCACGGACAATGTGTGTCAACTTTGAAACCAAAACAGAATGAAAACCCTAATATTGCCCCAAACTGGCAGGAACTATATCCGGACACCTACCGACAGCACACACAGAAGCTACAGACATACCCTGATACCTACCTTCAAGAGCTACGGACATACTCTGGTGCCTATCGAGATCTTCCGCAAGAGCTATACGCTGATCATTACACTAACGAGAAGCATCAATATAATGAAGACGAGAAATTTTGGATCAAGCCAATAGATCATCCGTACCAATTTTTGTGTGCCGATGGACCTGATTATACTCATTTCATGCCATGGATTCATCCGTTTACCAGTGTCATTGCCGGACCCACCGGAAGTGGAAAATCCTATTTCGTAAAACGCTTTGTGACCAACATTCGTTGCATGATGTCTCTACCCGCTCAACATATTCTTTGGTGTTTTGGCGAATACCAGTCCCTATATGACACCATAGAAGGTGTCGATTTTTACGAAGGATTACCTAACCTTGATATTTTGAATCCGAACGAGAGACACTTAGTCATCATCGACGACCTAATGGCTGAAACCGACGACCGGATTGCTTCGCTGTTCACCAAGAAGAGTGATCATCGGAACATCAGTGTGATGTATATCGTACAGAATCTTTTTCATAAAGGAAAACATCATAGAACCATCAGTCTTAATACACATTACATGGTGGTTTTTAAAAATCCAAGAGATGCCTCACAGATTCACAGTTTAGCTCAACAGATGTTCCCTAGAAATCCCAGTTTTTTGTTGGAAGCTTTTGAAGCTGCAACTTCTGTACCCCATGAATATTTGTTATTAGATATGAAACAAGACACTCCCGACAAACTCCGTGTCAGAAGTCACATTTTTCCCGGCGAGAAACAAATCGCCTACGAAGATGCATAAAAGAACATGCAACGACAAATCATGTCAGTTGAATTCCAACTCTCGAACGGACGCCATGCCGTGTATCTACGTCGTCACTCCAACTGGAATGAAGAAATTTGTAGAAGAAAAGGAAGAACCGAAACCTGGTTATCGGAAAATTCTTCCTAAACAACCCATCCAAACCCCGCAGCTAAAACCTGAGAAAAGATTGGAAGAATCGAAACCTAGTTATCGGAAAATTCTTCCTAAACAACCTATCCAAACCCCGGAGCTAAAACCTGAGAAAAGATTGGAAGAATCGAAACCTGCATATCGACGGAAAATTCGTCATGAGCTCCCTTTTATCAAGACCAACACCTTGCATACGAAAAAAACAGGAAGAATCGAAGAAGTGTTATAAATGTCAAGAAGTAAAGAAACGCACTGAATTTGACAAGAAGAAATGGATTTGTAAAATGTGTACCGATTTTTATACCGAATGGGCCAAACTGAACAAACAAGTCAAGAAGGACCGCAAAAACTTACAAGAAGAATATACTGCCAAAAAGACGACACCACAACAAACCCTCATTGAACAGAAAAAAAAGAAAAAGGGGAAAAAGAAGAAAAGGGGGTAATGCAGCCTATAACGTTACAGTTATAGCCAGTCACAAGCCTGGAGATATGCAGAGTGACCCTTGTAAATTGATCAAACAATCTGAACTCTTTTTGAAACAAGTAGGCGGCCCTGAAAAGGGCCGTTTGTTTTTTACTCTCTGTCTTCACCAAATATAACCACATTCGTCGCAGTTGATAATATCGTCTATGTAGTTATGTGTGAAAAGCACGACTTAACGGTAAGTAATTCTGGAATGAGGGTTGGCAATGCATCATTTATCTCCATTAATTTCTTGAACTGTTCAAAAGTCATTTCAACCATTTTGGTTCCTTTGTGTTTCTCAATGTCGTTGTCATGGCACCAATTAAACCAGATCACTACACGCAAACTGTCCACCATCCATTTGACACCTGCTCCTAGTTTTCCATTTTGTATACCAGCATTTTTATTTTTCGAGAAGCAATCAATACAGTCGTTGATGTTATACATTTCTGACCGTAGGTTAATCCATCGTATGACGGTAAAATGTACGCAGCCTTTCTCACTTTTTAGCAACAAACCATCGTTATTAACGTCCAAGTAGACTTGACCTCCTACGTGATAACATATCTGTTCTGGCTTTCTCAGCATAGATACCAAGGCATCTCTGCGAATGGTCGTAAACACCTGACAAACGACATCAAAACCTGCTGGTCCACTTTTTTGCAATAAGTCTAACACGACTTCTATTTGCTCTTCAAAGCTCCTTAGACACTCTATGTCTTCATTCTGTTCTATGGTAACAAGGTTTTGTTGTTCCATCATGTTCAAGACGCTGTACACTGGCATCTCCTTTAACAGCAAAGAACGATGTTCGGCAAGTGGGTTAGCCATTCTAATAGGAACGGCGTAAAACGCTGGTCACGAGTTTATATAGTTCAATTTATGTTGTTTCGATGACCGTCATTGGTTAGTTAATTATGGAAAAAGAAGAGTGATTGGTCAAAACACTGTATTTTGATTGGCTGTTTTTTCTGCTTTCTGATTGGTCCACATTCTGTACACCTTCAATCCACTTTTTGTGTCGTTACGACTTGTTCAGACAGGTTCAGACGTGTCCATACACGTTCCCTCAAAACGCGGGAAAAATATAAGCCAGAGTTATCTCCCTTAGAAAAAAAATGGCCGCGATGAACGCGGACCTGATAGAAGACACCCACAGAAAAGGGTAAATTAAATAAACAAAAACCCATCAAACAAACGAAACTAAACAAAAAAAATTATATACATAGTTTGTCATAAGATATAAGTGAAAAATTAGAAAAAAGGTAAATTAAAAAAACAAACAAACAAACAAACAAACAAAAACAAAAAACAAAAAAAATAAAAAATACAAAACAAATATATAGTTTGTCAATGTGTGAATTGATTCAAGTAGATATGAAACTCTTTTTGAAATAAGTAGGTGGCCCTGAAAAGGGCCGTTTGTATATAAGTCTTGATTTTCTTTAATCCAAGTCTGGTCCATTGGGAGTACATTCGCTGCAGTACAGTGCCTCTTCTATGTTGTGATGGGTAAATTCGCAAGGAACACGAATATTCAGCTCTGAAAGGAAGGTGGGTAAGATTTTATCTACGTCTTTCAATTTCTCGAACTGCTCAAAATCTACTTGTATGCTTCCCATATCTTTGTACCAGAATTCCACGTACACAGACAGACTTTCTGCTCTTACGTACACGTTACCACCTAGATGTCTCTCGAACGACGCATATCTGTTATGCTGTAAGAAATGGACGGCGTCGTCTAGATCGTCGAGGACGTATCTCAGCATTATCCAGCTCACCACTGGGAAGTAGATGGTCTGTATATCATTCTTCAATGTAATACCATGGCTGCTGACTTCCAGGTAGATTTCATCTCCCAAATGAAATGTGGACAGCTCTGAAAAACATATCTCCATATCTTCGGTGTCTTCGTTCCTTACAACGGCAACAAGGTCTTCTCTACCGACCAACATCAGAGCATTGCAAAATGCATCGACAGCTGCAGGTCCTCTTTTTTGGAGCAAGTCTAGCAAAGATTCTGTGCGTTTTTCACACGGATTCAAACAGGCCAGAAATTCTTTTTCTTCTGCTGACACCATTTGTTCTATTCTGGTCAGGACATCGTCGACTGGAGTCTCCTTCACCAACAGGACACGATTCTTGGCAAGTGGATGAGCCATTCTAAATAAGAACGGCGAATGAGCCGGACACGGGTTTATATAGTCCAAGTCATTTGTCTCGACGGCTGTTATTGGTCATTAACCTATGGAACAAGAGTAGTAATTGGTCAAAACTCTATGTTATGATTGGTTAATTTTTCTGCTTTCTGATTGGTCCACATTATGTACACCTTCAATCCACTTTTTGTTTCGTTACGACTTGTTTCGACAGGTTCAGACGTGTCCATACATGTTCCTTTAAAAGCCAGAGTTATCTCCCCCTCGACGAACGCGGACGCGACAGAAGACACCTAGCAACATTGTACTTAACAACCATTTGAATGGCCGCGACGAACGCGGACCTGATAGAAGCCACCCAAAAACCATTGGTATTCCCAAGAGTTATCTCCCCCTTGACGAACGCGGACGCGACAGAAGACACCTAGCAACATTGTACTTAACAACCATTTGAATGGCCGCGACGAACGCGAACCTGATAGAAGACACCCAAAAAACCATAGGTATTCCCAAGAGTTATGTCTCTTTGACGAACGCGGACCTGATAGAAGACACACAAAAAACCATGGGAACTCACAAGAGTTATGTGATGAATGCGAACGCGACAGAAGACACCCACAGAAATACAATGACAACGACAACTTCCGAAAACATCTGAAAGACCACGCCCGAGTCGTTCCGACTAGTGAACATACCCGACTTCTGGTCTACAACAGGGACTACGCTACCTTCCGGTCGCGCATGCGCGCTGTAGTAAGGTGAAACCACACGCCTGCGGGGTCACGTGTTGTTCCAACATGTCCATATAGAGCTTCAAAAAGGGCTACTTCTTGTCTATACCTTGGGCTACGCCAACTTCCGGTTGCGCATGTACATTGTAGTAAGGTCACACGAGACCCTTGCGGGGTCACATGTTGTTTCAACACGTCAGTTCCGGTCAAAAGGCCCGACTAGGGCTTCAAACAAGACCACTTCCGGTTGCGCATGCGCAACCCAAACATGTCAACAACCGGTCACGTGACTTCCGCTTCCGGTCACGTGACTTCCGTCACGTCATTTCCGGTCTACGTCACTTCAGGTGACGTCACTTGCAGCACCACCTCGCACCACCTCGTCAAATCATAAGTGAACTGTCCCCATATACTACTGCAGTGTAAATAATGGTTCACTTTATTATAATGTAAGACTTTATTTATTAATACAGGATTGGTAACCGCCTCAGCTGCTAGCACGTAAATGCTCTTCTTGTACTTTTAAATACTTTTCAATATTGATATTTACTACATGATTGGGTCTATATTTTGTTACGTGCATTTAATGAATGTTGGCGTTTTCAAAATGCAAGCTGCTGGTCTGTATCCAATTTCAAATAAAGTGACCTCCGTGCCATCAGGCGACCCAATCTGAAAACTAGGATAAATTTCATGATCGATATATATCGTATTAGGCCCTATTAGTTAAAATAGGCAAATAAACAGAATAATAACTATTCACATAATGGTAATATATATGTCTGACCAATGTGTGATCAATATCTATCATTATAATTGTTATTTTTGTACTCAAATCTAAAATCTCGATATTATCCCAGTTGGACTTGACAACATGCAACTGTGGTACCTGTTAACTGCCATAGACCTGGGATGACAGAGCCATCATGTGTGATACATGCAATCACTGGTATCATACTGTATGCACTCCAATCTGTAAATACAAAAAAATCAGATGATCTAGCTAATAACAATACAAAAGCCTCGAATTGCCTTGTATTTTACAACCATTACTACAGCTCATTGTATTTCTCGATCAAATTCTGTCGGCTACGAACCAGTTTAGCATTTTCACAAACTTCAATGAATCAAAGACAGATATCTTTTGGTAGATCCAGAGTTTGTTACCGGATTGACTAACACTGACTGTGACGAACCGGACTTTTTACTGGCAGTGTGACGGGTGCCACGCGTGAAGCAGATCATAGTTACCCTTTCGGAGCACCTGATGATACCTCAGTTTTTATAGGGGTTCACACTACTAGTGCTTTAGTTTTGTAGCGTTCTTGTTCATTTTTTTTTGTTTATTTGTCATACTGTCTCAATTCGTGTTGCTGTGAATTTCCGTGATTTTGGATTTATGATTTTAGAATTTCCCCTTTCCTCGTTCTTACTTCGGTATTCGTTTGCCGATGTATTCCAGCCCAAACGATAACAAAGCTAAACCAATGCATGCCTCAACACAAATTAGAAACAGCTTAAGCAATTACAGAATGAATATTGAATAAAAACTCTCAGTCCATCAAAATGAAATAGAGCAGCATGAATAACAACCCAAAGACATCAAATAAACAAGCATTGGGTAAACTAGAAAAAACATCAAAATAATCATTAGAAACTCAAAGTCAAGCATCATTCTGGCTGGAGATTTCATTCTTCATTCTTTAGGAAAGAAAATCGAAAACCGTGAAAGGAAACGCTATTTACTCGAATGACCACAATACTGAACAGCACTAAACTAGATGTAGTAATGTGCACAGAAACACGGGTCGATCCGAGTATAGTAGACAATCACATTTTTCAAGACAATTATAAGATATACCGTAAGAATAGGAGTACTCACACAAATGAATCAAGAATAACTAAGCGAACCAGCATTAGAATATGATACTGACTGTGAAATAATAATGGGCTAAAATACCAAACATCTGTATAAAGCTTCCTAATACAACTTTAGGATTTGGAATGAACAATCATTGGGTGAACCAGCAAAAGCGTCCATAGTATTACTATAAACTCAAAGTCAATAGTAGTATATGGGCACGAACAAATTAGTATTTGTTGTGGTGGAGCATGGTGGAGCCGGAAGTGACGTGTCCGGGAGTCACGTGACCGGAAGCGGAAGTCACGTGATCGGTTGTTGACATGTTATGGTTGCGCATGCGCAACCGGAAGTGGCCCTATTTGAGGCCCTAATCGGCCATGTTAACCGGAAATGACGTGTTGGAACAACACATGACCCTGCAAGGGTCTCGTATGACCTTATTACATAACGCATGCGCGACCGGAAGTGGGCGTAGCCCCATGTAAAAACCGGAAGATGTTTTATTGGAAGCCCTAGTCGGGCTTATTGACCGGAAAAGATATGTTGAAAGAGTGCAAGAACCCGCAGGGGTGTTGTATGACTTAACTACAGTGGATATGCGCGACCGGAAGTGGGCGTAGCCCTAGGTATAGGCCGGAAGTCGGGTATGTTCCCTAGTCGGAACGGATCGTGCGTGGTCATTCGGATGTTTTCTGAAGTTGTCGTTGTTCGTTGATCTGTGGATGTCTTCTTTCAGGTCCGCGTTCATTTATTTTTACTAATGGAGATAACCCTTGCTAGTTATTTTCCCGTGTTTTTTATTTGTGGGTGTCTTCTATCACGTCCGCGTTCATCGCGGTCAGTGAAAGGGTTGTGAAGCACGTTGTTGGTTGCTTGGTGTCTTCTATCAGGTTCGCGTTCTTTAAGGGCGATAACTCTTGCTGGTATTTTTCCTGTCCTTTTATAAGTTTGTTGATTTCACCCGAGACTTAGGCGAGATATCTCGTGATTTACAAACGATTTGATATTTATGTTCACCAGTATTTAATACGACTCACGACTACGTTTTTGTCAGTGCTCGCGTGCTCATTTCACTTTTCGGCGGCGGCGGCGGCGATGGTAGTATTTATTGGTGTTTTAGCGGCGGCGGCGGCGGCGGCGGCGGTGGCGGCGGCGTTGGTGGTTGGATAATAGGCTATTTTGGTGGTGGTAGTGATATGAAATATTTCAATTGATTCCAGTAATTATTTTCTCAATCAATGAAGGGTCACTCTGCGTTTCACCAGGCTTGTGACTGGCTATCACTATACAGTTATAGGCTGCAGTACCCCTCCTTCCCTATCCCAACTGTCTTTTGTCTATCCTTTACATGGAGTTGTTGCTATTTTCAGTCGATGGTGGGTTATAATCCAATATTGTAGTAAACTATCTCTTATCTTTTAGCATATTTCCAAACCTCTCTAGAATTATTGTCATCTTCTTACAATCGCTGAACTGCGATTTGATTGTTCAGTATTCTGTACCCCTTCAATCCATTTTGTCCCAAAAACACATCCGTTTTAATGTTGCAATATTTTTTATCTAAATGATATTACTTATTGAATGTCTTATTTTATTTTTAACCCTAACTATGTTTAGTTCTATCTTAAATACACTCACGAGTATACTTTTAGTTGTGCTCTCGTGCTCATTTCAGTATTCGGTGGTGGAAGTGGTGGCGGGATGATAGGCTATTGTGGTGGTGGTGGTGGTGGTGGTGGTGGTGATAGTGGTTATCGTGGTAATTTGGCTTTTCTAATGGATGTAAGGGCGATAATCGTATTGGTGAGCTTCTTCAGGTACGGATTTTCTTATTTAATGTAACTACTCACGACTGCTCACTTGACTCATGAGTTGTTCACACGACTCACGAGTTCCTCACCAGTATCGCTTTGACAGTGCTCGCGTGCTCATTTCACTATTCGGTGGTGGTGGTGGTGCTCGCGTGCTCATTTCACTATTCGGTGGTGGTGGTGGTGGTGGTGGTAGTGGTAGGCTATGGCTGGCTGGGTGGTGGTGGTGGTGGTGGTGGTGGAGGTGGTTGTGGTGTAAGCGATTATCATATTTAACCCTGACCATAATTTAACCCTAACACTATTTATGATAAAGCTATAACCCTACAAACTATAACCTTAATACTTACCATAATCTAACAGTAACTCTAACGCTAACCATAATTTAACCCTAACCCTATCTATAATCTAACTCTGATCCTAACTTTACCATAATTTAACCCTTACCCTATCTATCTAATCCTACCCCTCACCATAATGTAACCCTAGCCCTGTCTATAATCTAACCCTAACCATAATTTAATCCTCACCCTTTCTATAATCTAAACATAACTCACAATTTAAGCTTAACTCTATAATCTATCCCTAACCTATCTCTAATTTAACCCTAACCCTATCTACAATCTAACCTAACCCTAAACCTAACCCTAGCATTAACACTAACTCTAACCCTAACTATAGTAGTCGTAATAAGCAGTGTTCTGTTTATAACATAAGAGAAATGCATAGAACCGCTCAGAACAAATAATGAATTTCTCTAATGCTACAAACAGAACACTGTTTATTACGACTACTATAGTTAGGGTTAGAGTTAGTGTTAATGCTAGGGTTAGGTTTAGGGTTAGGTTAGATTGTAGTTAGGGTTATGGACCTACTGTAATAGAGTTTTCGAATTGCTGCAGAAGCTGAAACAGAGAATTCAAGGAGAGCAGCTCGTTCAGACAACATCGGACCAAAAATTCTGAAAGAAACAGCAGAAGAAATAGCACCGAATCTAACCATCATATTTATGTGATCTATAGAAGCAGGTCAAGTTCCACTTGACTGGATATCAGCAAATGCCAGTACAGTTAATAGAACGGAGACCATCACAAAGCAGAGAATTATCGACGCTATTTACTTATATTGGATGCAATTGATAGAACATATTCTAACAAGCTATATTATGAAACAATAACATTCTTTATCATATGTTTAGTTATAAATACAGACGTTTTGGATATGTGATACAGTGCATGGCGTTCATTCGGTATTCACACTATGACGTCATACCCTTTATCGCATACCCGTTATTGCATGGCTTACCCTTTATCACACACCATTTATCGCATGGCTAGCCCCCAATTTGACATTTTTAAAAAAGATTGAGGGGGTAAAAAAAAACTTTTGGGGGATTTTTTGGGGGGGTAAAAAATTTGCTGAGAGTAACAAAAATATGTTTGGGGATGAATTTTTTTGCGAGGATCAGTTAAAAAAATCTAGCAAACTTTTTTCCTTTACATTGTTAATATTATTCCAACCACCTCAAGTCCTTTCCCTCCATTTTGAAATATTTTTCATACATGCATTTTCTCTTGCTAATTTTTGACAGTATTTTTGGGATTAAGTAGTCCTCTGTTTAAATATATGATAAACTGTATAATACATGGCAAAATCCGTATCACATGCCGTATCATCCCTCGACCAATATCATCCCTCGGGCTGATATTGGTAACTCGGGATGATACCGCATGTGATACGGATTTTGCCATGTATTATTCCCTATATATCCCTTATTAAACGGCATCAGAAGTATAAGATCATGTAAAACACATCTTATCGTATTACCACCGCAATGTCTGCTGGAAAACAGAGCGACATACTCGTTATGGATTTCCCAATCTGTTGTCAGTCACAGCCCTCTTTGCCATATTAGACTAGATCAGTTTTGACAATATTTTGTTAAAAAAACAAACAAATATATATATACATTATGAATGACATTAAAATAAGGATACAGAAACAAGCATAACGCTTATACTAATCTGTCTCCTAAAATTACCAAACATCAACAACATTATGCTCAAGTTGTCACGTGTAATGATCAATATATTGCCAAAATTCTAATATGACCAGAAAAAAATACAATTTGAGTTAATATATGGAAATTTGAATATTTAAACTGTACAAGAACAATGAAAAAACTACTAATGAAAAACTAAACCTTTTTTGTAAGAAATTTATGATATGAAATTGTCGCACTTGAACCTCCAAATCGTAAGTATGAAGTTGATTTATGAAATTACATAAGTCGTCTACTTGCGGATATGTATTCGTGGACTGCAGAAAAAATAGTTATTTTGCTATCAAAATTCAAACCTGGATCTCCAAACAAAAATAAATCTTCAGTTATTTGAATGTTCAAAACTTGCAACAACTGATAAAAAAATTTGCTCTTAAGGGTGTTCGCTGGTCAGTTTTAAAATAACAAGGATTTCAATCAAATGTAATTTTTTGATAGAAAATTGATAAAAGAGTAATTAAAGCCAAAAATATTGGTAGGTTACCGATGTAATTTTTGAGATATAAATGTTTCAAAAAAATGGCGGGAAACCGAACTTCTTTGCATTTTTCTTAGGTTTAACATGAGCAATGTTTTTCCAATAATGAATGTGATAAAATAACACCAACCAAATGACATTTTATCGGATTGCTCCAAAAGATGTATCAAATTAAATTATGGAAAAATGGAAAAAATAACACCAGGAAAAAAAATTTAAGTATTTTAATGGATAAAACCAGAGAAGTCCGAAAATCTTACAGAAAAACATAAACATAGCAGGTCTTTCACAAAGATGCTAAATAACATCTTGGACTCCCTGATTTGGTGTTTACAATAAATTAGAGTTATTACAAAATTAACAAACTAAGTTAAGTTGTCAAGAGCTCCAAAACTCAAAAAGATAAAGCATGTGAAAGCCACCGGAAAAATATGGTCTGTAAGTCTCGTCATGTGACACCGAGAATTTAAGATGATATCAAAATTTGAAATTGTTTCCCGCCAAAATATGACGTTGCATGATTATGACGTTCAATGTTTTTGCTTGAAACGTCACATGTTTCTTTTTTAAATGTAACTTCCGGGTACAAATCATGTACCCGGAAGTTTCGAAATTTAACGAGACTTACAGACCATATTGTCAAGCGCAATGTCCTGACTTGGTACATGCATTTCAAAAGAAATTCTGGGTTAAAGCGGTTTTATGGCGCTCCGAACCTCCTTTCCCAGTGCGGTAGTGTCCTGTAGCAACCCAACAGCAACTGTTTATGAAAGATCTTAGTACTAAGTAAAAATGAATCTTCGATAAAAGTTTGGACCGAAACTTCAATTTTTACCAAAGCGACTAATATTTATTGGAGAACTTTTTTAATGAACGCGTGAGAGGGATTGTTTTACTTTTTTTAAGGCTTGATTAATGAAGCGGCCACGAAGACAACTATGCATAATGAGAAAGTCTGCATTATTGGTGCTAGCACTGGCGTAACTAATCGACTGTTGAAGCAGGAGAAGTTGGAATATTACTGTCTATGTTACATATAGGGAAATAATAAATTTGAATAAAATTTCAAACCTTTTGTCGTAAATTATAATACTGAGACTACCATTTTCTTAATTTTATAAAACTATGATAAAGTGGAAATCGAACTTTAAACGTTTACAATTTGTATGGTCATGCAATAATGGAAGATCCATTCTCTTCTGATTCAACCACATTATCATGAAAATCATAAGAGAAATAGTTTTAATAACTCGAAAGAGTTGTATATCGCTGGTATTTAATTTTAAATATAATAAACTCGCCAAAGGCTCGTTTATCATATATTGTAATTACATAACTCTAGTTAATACCCAGCGATATACAATGGAATTCACTTTCATGCTTTTCCCGATTGGTGTCGCTGCTGCACTATCAGGTAGTTCGCGGGAAATCAGGTAATTAACGCATGTTCAAAAATTGTTCCTTGTGCGTGAATTTTCCCGGTATCACGACGTCACAGAACAAAACCTGATAGTGCAGTGGTGACACCAGACGGGACAAAACACAGAAGGTGAATTCCATTCTTTCTCGTTATGAGAACTATGATTTTCACACTTATGCAGGATATTAGTATTGGAAATAAGGAGTGGGGTAATTCTCGCCATAGTAAGCTGCGGCTCACAGATGTTTTGTTTTGTTTTTTCAGTGATTAGTATTTGGTCTGTAAAGTAAGGATCTTTATTCGTGATACTTGTATCCTTTGTGTGTGTGGGGGGGGGGGGGTTAGTAGTCAGGGAGATGAAGAATTCCAACATATTTTCAATGAAGTCTATGGAAGAGTAGACATGGGAAAGTAGTTATAGGTTATGCATATCCCGTGGCCGCCGCTTTGCCGCGCCCACGGGATATGCATAACCAGTATAGGGTTATAGAATAACAAAAAGCTTTAACACCCCCTAAAAAAACAGTACACCAAAAAGAAAATAGTTACACAGAAAAAGTAAAAAAAAAATTTTCACCCCCCCCCCTACAAAAAAAAATAGGGTACAAAAATACCCATCGAATAATAGTAACTGATTTCACAACATATAGTTGTTGTTAAGTTTATATTGATTAGCAAACGTATTTCACATCAGCTACAAATACTTACTTCGTTACACAAAACATCTCCTTAGCAGCAGTAAACAATCCTTATATTCATATGAGAATTCCTTAGATGCAATAAACACATTCTTAACGACCTAATTGTTATATTCAAAATGGAATCTGAATTAAATAGACGTCATTTAGTTAAAGTGTCGGATGAATTAGAAAAATTCAAAAAGTTGTTAGCAAAACATAATCAGACGATAAATTTACAAGATAGAGAAATAAACGGTATAAAAAAAGAAATTGGATTTTTGAACGATAGAATAAACAACGCTAGAGAAGATTTTGGTGAAAAAGACAAAAGAAGGATTTGGTTGAGATTAATAAAACAAAAAGTTAGTGAAAAGAATAAACTCAAAAAATTGACAACGAAAAGAACATACGAGAATGGAGAAAAAACTACATTGGAAACAAAAATAAGTGAATTGATAACCGAACAGAAAGAGATAGCAAACCTTGTTCGTCAAGACAGCAATCATTAGTAACCTTCCATCTTCAAAATTAATTTGTGCATCTTGTATAAGATAAATATAAACATTTATCGGTTTATCAGCTCCTGCTGTTTTTGTTATTTGAATTGCTATACCTTGAGAGGCATTTTCAATTCTCCTACCTGATCCATGTAGTGAGTTATCATCTGTCAAACGTAAGTCTAACCATAAAGCATAATTAGTTGAAAGATATTTTTTTAATGTTGTATCAGATAAATGTATATCTTTTAAAACCGTGTCTGTTATTTTATTTCTTTTTGAAGTAAGAGCAAAGAATTTATTTATTTCATCCCAATGTTGGTCTGCTTCCATTCCTTCACTGTATAATTGATTCGGAACACCTTCTATTGTTATTTTTACATTTGTTATTTTAGGGTTATAATAAGTTTCGGTGCTTGTTCTGTCAGGGTCTTCGAATAACATCAGAATACCTTTCATACTTCTAGCTGAGGAATTTATATTAATGTTCCAGAGTGTATCAGATTTATTTTTAATTAATGTTTCGTATTTTAATATTCTGTCATATAAGATAACAATTTTACTGTCAATTTGATGTTTTATTTGTCTTGCTAATTCAGGGTTAGAAACCACATCAAATTGTAAGTAAATATCATTTATTTTATATTTTGCATCTGCATCTGTTGCTGATTTGATGACATTACTATAATTATTAAATATAAGTTCATATTGAAGTTTATCACCAAGACCGGCTTGGTAAAAAGGCATATGAGTTTCTAAAAGTTCAGAATCAAGTGGAATGCAAAATTTATTTTTGTATGCATCTGCTATGTTTTTGTCTTCCGTGTTTTCCGTTTTATCGCCTGCTCCAACTCTATGTTTTAACATATTTTCGGTTCCAATACCTTGATATGCCATATTTTCACGTTCAGTCGTAGTTTTCCATAAATCTACATAACAATGATAAATATCACTATCATCAATTGACATAACTTCATTCCCACTTATTTCTAACTATTGCTCTTCCAATGTTTTGATAAATAGTTGCATTTGCATCTTTAGATTCAATTTCTAATTCAAAAATTAATCTTGTTGTTCCAGGAACAATAACATCATTACTACTTAGATTAGGAAATTTCACTAATAATTGTTGTTTTTCTTTAATAGTTGAAGGATTGTTAGTTATTTTAACACTTTGATGAATACCTTTTGCAGCATGAGGTTCTCTTAATTTTCTGTAAGGTTTTAATTTTTCTCCGTATTCCGACTTTTTTAAGGATTAAAAAAATGAGTTTATAAAAATAATTCAATTATTACTGACACTAAAGTATAAATACATAAAGGACTATCACTCTTACTCATAAAACTTATTCTATCTCCAGCCTTAACATTTAAAGGTTTATCAAAGTTTTCATAATTGTCAATTCTATTCCATTCCAAGTTAAGTTAACTTAACACTCAACAGGACAGATATATCATCTTTACCTGTTTTTAGACTTATTAAACTTATACCTAAAATCTGTCCTGGATAGTTCATTACATATTGATCTCCACCAGAACCAAAAATAAAAGTTTGATTAAACTTTAATGGACCATTAATTTCAGCGAATATGTTTATTATTTTTCTGTCTGGTATATTTTCAATTTTGTCGTATAATAAATTATGATTAATATTCAATATTTGAATCTCGTTCTCCATCTGTTTTATATCCTGAATTTTGTTGTATAATAAATCATTATTAATATTTATTACTTTAATCTCTTTTTCCATCTTTTTTATTTCCTTTTTTAATTCCGATTCATCTCTATGTTTTTTAAAACCAAGTATACTCATTTTTAATAATTAAATTTTTAGCAAAGCGGTACCCTTAGATAATTCCTAAAACACAATTAATTGGTAAATGATTAATTATCTTTTTATTATCCTCATCTCTAATTTCTAATTTAAATTCAAATATATCACCATTTACTAAACGCTTATATTCCGGATGCTCGAATCTCGCTGTTATAACATCTCCAAACTCTTTATTCCCAACTGGAATAACGGCTAATAATGTACTCGGTGCACCATCAATATAATTATAAGAAGTGTTAACTTGTTCTAAATGTAAATATAATGATTTATATATAGCAAAATCTACGGGTCTGTTTCCATAATGTGTTTCATTAGGCGCGAATAAACGTATATTCCTAAATCCTAACATATTTTTCAAACTTTTACTTATCTTTAATTCAACAGGAGTGGTTAATGAAGCAATACAATTTTCTTCATTTACGGATAATACAATTTTTTCTTTTTGAAATTCATCCGCTATTTTTTGAAAACTATAATAACCATCTATAAGTTTTATGGGTCTTTCTCCAGTTTTTCGTATATGTTCACCTGAAATATTATACCAACCTAAGCAATATGTTATAGATTTTAAACCTATACATTTATTTCCCTCTCTGTTATCAATATATTGTTGTAATTTTATTGTGAAATAGTATGGTACATTTTTAAGGGTAAAAAATGAATAAAGAATTTTAATATAATCCTAATGTGTCATATAATCCTCACACTAAATATTCTGAAAAAGATTTGGGTCAAAATCTTGTTAATCAATTAATATTTGTAAATCAAAAAGAAAATTTTGAAACAACTTTTCCCGATTTATTTCAAAAATATCAAAACCCACCATTACACACCAACGAACCATGGAATACATGGATGCATTCTTCGTTTGATTGGTGGCAATGTCAATTAAACTTTGCAGTCTGGTGTGCAAGTACGGGATGTGGTGTTTCTTATGATGATCATATAAAAAACACTTCACAGTTGATTCGTTACTGTCGGGCATGCAGTTTATACAGTGATTTTTTAGTTAGAGCAAAAGCACTGTCCCAAAAACTGCTTAGTCAGGGATTTGTTCAGCCATTGTTACTTTCATCCCTTCAGAAATTCTATGGCCGTCACCATGACATCATTGACAGATATGACGTGTCTGTGTCCCAAATGAAAACGGACATTTTCAGCTAGATTTCACGTCTTCACGGATTTGACATAACCGGATTTGACTCAACCCCGGATTGACTCACTGATAGTGTGACGGGTGCCGCTAGCGGAGCAGGACATGCTTACCCTTCCGGAGCACCTGATGTCACTCCCGGTTTTCATGGGAGTTCACACTATGAGTGCCTTAGTTCTTAATGTTATCTTTTTATTTCCGTGCATTGTAGCTGTCTCACGTCCTTGTTTTGTCTTTGTTTTTATCTGTTACCGTTTCTGCCATGTCTTTGGACTTCGATTTTTGTAGTCATCACTTCCCTTGTTCCTTCGGTATTCTACTGCCGTTGTTTCAAATCTAACCCAAACGGTTTATATGTTTCATTTATATTATTGTATTTCCAGAATCTTAAAAGAACTTAAATCACCTTTACCAACTGATTCTTCTTTCTGTTATTACAAAAATCCCTATGATAAAGCGGCATATCAAAAAATATGTAATGAATTTCAAATTTCTCCTCATACAGATTGGAGACAAAAATTAGAAACATCTTGTCATGGTTTAGGAAGTTTTACCGAATACTATAAACCGAGTGCTGAATATAGAATGAATCATTATCAGAATGGACCATTATTAAATATAAACGATTCTATTAAGCATACAATAGATATAAATATGGCTTGGACAACATTTATTTTAGATAAATCAGAAGGTTTTACAAAAGTAGGTATTGAACGTATTAATGAAAGTATTAGAACCTTTGTATGGGCTTTATTAGGAGCACAATCTCAAACACGTGTAGATATACTAGAAATAGGTACAGGATTTGACGCTCAAAAACAATTCTTAGCAAACGTTCAAGATGCTATTATTAATTCCATAGATTTACCCTCTCAGATTTCTAATTACCAACGAGTATTAAAATTCGCTCGGAGTAAAGTTAATTATGTCTATGGTATTGGGTTATATATGTCTCCAAGTGATATGAGATTACAAATTGGAACAATTGTTGGTTATAACAACAAAATTGTAATCGCAACAAAAGATCAAAAACTAGGCTTTAACGATGATATAAATAATAAACATTTTTCTCATTCTTTGAATAAATTAAATGGAACAAAAACAAAAAAATCTTTACCAGAACTTGTTAATGATATTCCAAAACCTTCTAATAAAATTGTTCAAGATAAACCGAATATAGAACATGAAGAAAATAAACAAGCAATAATATTTGGAAGTGTTGTATTAGTTATGGTAGGACTAATTATTTATAAGATTTATTAATTTTATTTTTTAAATATTCCCTAGCAGCAGCATACAATAAACCAACAACTGAAACAAGTAAAGCCCATAAATTATTTGCAAACCAATTTACTACGTCTTTTGTTGTATTTAAGAACCAAGACACAATGGCACCGATAATTCCCGGTAATGCAGCTGCTAATTTTCCTGCAAGCTTAGCTAATAGTTTTCCAAGATTTTTTAATTGTTTTTTTTATCCAATCTTGTACATCTGTTTTATCTGAAGGAGGTGGAGGACTACTTCCACTACCAGAAGGAATAATTGCCTCAACATTAACACCTATAATCATCCCAAAAGCAGATAAAATACTAGCTATTGTTATTCCTTGTTCTCTAAATAATGTTTTAATTCTTTCCCTTAATGTTGTGTTTTCGTTTAATATTTTATGTATTGTTTGTTTAATTCTATCTACCTGGTTACGATTAATATTAATTTCCCCCAGTCTTTCTATCTGTTTAAGTAGTTCATCTTTATTAATATCAATTGCCTCTTATATTCCACTTCTCTTAATTTTCAAATCTGTTATTCGATCACTTATTTTTTTTATTTGATATTCATCATTGTCTTTTTAGCTTGTTCTAATTTAGTCTCTTCCTGTTCTATTTCATTATCTATTTTAGTTAGTTTTGCTTTATTAAGTTCATACGCTTCTTTAATTGTTGTATGCGCTTTCATTAAACCCTCATATTCTCTTTTTGTCATGGTTTTCATTTCTTCATTATTTTCTTTTGTGGATGTTTCTTGTTTGGAAGTTACATTTTTTAAAGCTTTAGTAGTTTTTGATTTAGGTTTAGAAGATGTATAATCACTTAAATGTAACTATTCTCTAATTTCATTTGTCCCACCCCTGCCAAGTCTACCTTCTAAAGTACCAAGAGAAATAAAACCAGTTCCTTTTTTAGCAGTAAGCTGAATATCAGGTTTATCAGCAACCTTTAAATAAAGTATTTTTAAATATTCATCAGTTTCAAAATTTGAATAATCAGGCTGTAAATACGGTATATATCCTTCATTTTTTTCTATTTGTTTGTAAAATTGTTTAACAGATGATTTTATTTGTGCTGTTTTTATAGTTTTTTTTCTTTATTATCACTACCGGCATTATTAATAGTATCTAAACGATTCTGACTAGTTCTCTCAAATTCATTATCTTGAAAAGAAGTTTCTTCTTGAAGTTCATTATCATCATCATACTCATCCTGTCTACCAAAATTATTCATTTCCATTTCTCCTCCTTCAGCCATTTTTTAATTAAAAATTTTTATTCATATTTTGGCGGAGGGTCATTTACTATAGTAATTTTGTTAAAGAAAATTAGAAATTTTCCATTTTTTTTAATTCACTTCTTACTCTTGCTTCTGTTTCTTCAATCAATTTCTTTCTTTCACTATCATTTAATACTGCTTGTGTTTGTTTTGTTCGTATCATTTTATGATTTTCTTTCATTTCATTATATTTTTCTAATTCATCTAAACTAATTTAAATTCATTTTCATTTATTTGTCCGTCAGTCAAAGCTTTTGATATTAATTTTTTTATTCTGTTTAACTTACATTCTGCCATTGTTTTCATTTCATAATGTTTTTTTTTTTATTTTGTTGTAAGTTTACGTCTAACAAGGTTAACACAAGCACCTAAACTTCCACATACAATAGCTGCGATTTGTATGGGAAGTAAAAAAGGAACTGCAATTCCTACACCTGCTTAAACAACAGAAGCTGATATTAAAGTAGTATCAACTCCGTCAGTAGCATTTATTCCGCGCTTATATTTCTTGTATAATGATTTACGTTTATCTCTTTCATTTATTAACGTTTTTTCTATTTCTGTTATTTTTTGTAGTCTATAATTTTGTCCATCTTCTGTAGGTAATTCTGGATATAATGGTAAATCTGGGGCTGTTGGTTGCTTCATTTTTAAGGAAACAAAATTTTCATTTGACATTTTTATTTTATTAGAAATGGAGTTACCAAAATACCCTCATTGTGTTATTATTTGTGGTAAAACTGGATGTGGAAAAACAGAATTTGTTCTTGATTTGTTAGAAACAGAATACCGTCAAGTATTCGAATATATAGTTATACTTTGTCCAACCATTCAATGGAACAAGGCATATAAAAATCGTGAATGGATCGGTGATGTTAAAAATCCAAAAACAAAAAATCTAACATTAGTTAATCCTATTTGTAAAAACGGAGAAGAAAAACTACAAGAACTATTAAGAATGTTCTTTAAAAAATACGCAGGACATCCAACATTATATATTATAGATGATTGCAGTGCAAGAAAAGAATTAAAAAAGAAAAATGATATGCTGTCTGAGCTTGCGTTTTCAGGGAGACATGCAGAACAATCGGTATGGGTTATTACACAAAAATATAATTCAGTGTTAAAAGATTTAAGAGAACAAACAGCATGGTTATGTTTATTTCGTACAAAAGACAAAAAAAGTTTTTCCAATTGTTCAGAAGAAAATGATGTTATAGCGAGTTGGGAAGAAAGTCAAAGAATAAAAAAAGAACTTAAAAAAAATAAACATCGTAAATTAATATTAAATATAGATTCACCTACTGGTTATTGGGTAATTGATGAAGACAATTCTTTAGTAATGCTTAAATAATGCTTAAGAAATGCTTAAGTTATAGAAAATAGTTACACAGGAAAAGTTAGAAAAAAAAAGTTACCCGGGAGTACACCGAATTTAAAACTCTTTGTGCGGGTCTAACACAGTATAAAAAAAATCTAAAACTGAGTCATCTGTAATTCTTCTTCATAAAAAGAACCTATAATTTCTTCACCTTTTAAATCTTTTATTTTATAAGTAATAGGGTTTGTATTTAAAACTTTTACAATTACAATTATTTCTTTTGTCCAACGAGTTGTATAACCCTTTTCAAATTTACCCTTCTTCTTTGTTATTCTTACTCTATCTCCTATTTTAAATTTAGGTCTTTTAATCTTTACTTCTTTTTCTGGATATAAATTTTTATAAACTCTTGATTGATTTTTAGATTTACTTGCTTCAACTGGTGTCATTTTAATTGAAGAATGAAACGTATTGTTATAATTTTTAACTAATCTATCCAACACATCATAATACTTAAATGTTCCAGAGGCAGTAAAATATCTATACATATGTTGTTTCATTGTTCCTATCCACCTTTCTACTACGCTAGATTTTTCTTCGTTTTCGGTTGAATATAATTTTATGTTATTTTCTTTTAACAATTCTTTTACTTGTCGATTATAAAATTCTGATCCTTTATCTGACCAAATGTACATTGGTTTTCTTTCTTTAAATAAAATTTTAAATGCTTCACTTACAGTTACTCCTGTTTTATTTTTCAATGGAATTAACCATCCATATTTACTAAATACATCTATAACTGCTAATAAGTATTTATAATGTTTATTTTGTTTTGAGTATTTTTGCATATCTACCAAATCAACCGCCCATGTCTGATCAATAGAATGAACATAAACACGTCTTTTAGGAAAAACGTTTACAACCCTGCGATGTAATTCATCTGCTAATTGTTAAATTTGTAAGCACCATTTTTAAATAAATAAAAATTCTTTTTTTTAAAAATGACAGAAGGAAAAATCTGTACGAAATGTAGAGAATACAAGTTACTAAACGAATATTATAAAGCAAAGGATAAACCAATGGGAGTTAAAAGTGCATGTAAACAATGTCTTAAACTTATAAAACATTTACATTATATTAAACATAAAGAAAAATATAAGAATTCTTATCAAGAATTTATACTTAGGAATCCTAATTATCGACGTGAATATTACTTAATTAAAAATTGTTTTTTAAAAAATGGGCCCTAAAAGACCAAAGTTTGTAGCAAGTGTAAAGTTAATAAACCTTTTAGTGAATATAATAAAGATTCATCTAACCAAAACGGTGTTAAATCCCAATGTAAAGAATGTAGATCAAAAGTTATTTCCAAACAAAAGAAAGAAAAAAAAGAATTAAAAGAATATAACAGTTCCTTATTATTAAAAAAAGAAATCTATAAAAAGAAAACTGAATGAATATAAAGAAAAAATAAATAATTCTAAAACAAAAAAATCAAAAAATAAATATATCAATTTATACAATAATGAAATAGATAATCTTGAAAACATAGAAGAAAAAATAACCAGAAGAACAATAAAATATAAAGGAGATAAAGTATATGGAAATTTAAGATACTCAAGATTAAAGAAATCATATGAGGAGCAACTAAAATATAATAAAGATAAAATAGAATATAATGATAATGATGAAGAAGATGAAGATTTTTATCAAAGAAAGATAGACTATTATTACAATAAATTGAAAACTCTTGCAAATGATTTTCAATATTCTATTAACATTGAAAATGAAACTTTTAGTTATGTTATACAACAAATACAAAATCTATTAAACGAAGGATATATTGTAAAATTAGAAGGACAAATAAAATTGAACAATAGTAAAGAATATCAAGAATATACAAGTAAAGTGTATTTTGCAAGTATTAATCAACTTAATGGTTATATAAATTCTATCGAGCAATCATCAGATATGGATGACATGTTTTTTATTGGAAAAATAAAATATGGAATAGATAAATTTAAGAAAGTTAATAAATCAAAAAAAGGTGATGGAGCATCATTTCAATATTCAATTAAAGAATATGAAGGAAAGTATTGTTATATTCCTACAGAAAATCAATGTTTTTTTTTAAATGTTATAAATGGTTAAATAGTGATGAAAGTAATAATTTAAGTAATAAATATACTAGATATTTTATTAGAAAAAGTATAAAAGGTGGAAGAGTAGCTGCTAATATTAGAAAATTTGATAATAGTGAAGAAATAAAGAAAATATTAAATAAATATTTAGGAGATCCAAAGAAATTAAAAAATATAATTAAATTAATTGATAAGTATGATAAACTAGATAAAAAATCTGAATTATTTAATAACATAACAAATGAATTAAACAAATTGAATAAAAAAGATATGATGACAGTATTAGATATAAGCTCTTTATATTCATCTGCAATGTCAGATTTAGATTCAGAATATCCTAGAATGGAATCAATTAGGAAATTTAAAAAAAACAGAAGAGAAGGAAATATTAGATAAATTTAATACTCAAACATTTAGACCTAAAACTGGAATATTTAAAATACTTGATGAATATCCTGATGATATGTTCTTTACTCCAATATTTTGTAAAGATTTTGTAACATCTGAAGGAAAAAGGACAGAAGTATTAAGATCAAGAACAGGACTATGTTGTGATGTTTTAACATCTGTAGATATTCAAGAGATTGTAAGATGTGGTGGAAGAATACAAAAAATATTTGATGGTATGATATTTGAAGAAAACTTTAAAATAAATCCTTTTAGAGAATTTGTATTAGAGTTGTATTCTTTAAAAGCTAAGTTTAAAAGGGGAAAAAATATAGTAGGATATGCTTTAGTTAAGCTATTGTTAAATTCACTCTATGGTAACATGGCACAAAAAGAAATAAACACTAAAAATCATTTATGGAGTGAAGAAACATTAAAAAAAATTATACAGATGATATAAAATACGAGAAGCTTAATAAAAATTTATATTATATAGAAGAAGATATTGGTGATTATTTACCAAAATTATTAATGCCTTCACATTTAGGAAGTTTTATTTTATCTCATTCTAAAAGAATAATGAATGATGTAATTTTAGAAATAGATGGATTTAAAAAAACAGAAATTTATTATACAGACACCGATTCAGTCTACGTAGAAGAAAAATGCGTAGAAATATTAAAAAATAAAGGTTACTTACATGAAACAGATTTAGGTAAATTATCTTATGATCTTGATGATGATGGAAAAATATTTTATGGATTATTTTTAGCTCCAAAAATAAAATTATGTTATGCATTAAATAATAAAGGAGAAATTATTACAAAACAAACGTTTAAAGGATATAAAACAGAAATGTTAAAACCAAATGAATTTGATAAAATGTATAATAATAAAGAAGTTAAAGCAGAAGTAGATAAACCATGGGAAAAAAATTAGGTAAAGGAATATTTACTTTCAAAGATAAACAAAACAAATTTTTTCTGCAAATATTAATTTACCTAAAAGAAAAGAACCAGATTCATTTGAAATAATGCATCCATATAATACTTCTAAAATTGATTCTGATATGCTAGACCGGTATAATATTAATCCAAATGATTTATACATACATGAAGAATATATTAATTAACATACATTTTACATTTTATTTCATTTCCAAGCAATTAAACAAGTCAATGCCATACCACCAACAACAAATAAAATTTCTCTATTTTTGGATTAGTGTCTATCCAAAGGATAGAATTCTATTCTATGTTACGACCCGGGGTGACCAACCTCACGCAATCAGAATTTAGTGATCATACCCATGCTAAAAGAATCCTTTTCAGGAAACCTCGTACACATCTTTCTGATCTCATAAAAAACTCTGACACTCAATAGTCTATTTTCATTGAACATTAATTTGATTGCCCGAACTTTTCAACACTTAAATGGTGCCCGAATTCGTTAATTAATCACTGAGTGAATTTCCCATTCATAAATGTATGAATATGGAAGACCGATTTTGTATGAATGGAGTAAACGTACTTCCCTGAACCCTCAATGAAACGATGTGGCTGTTTTGAAATAAATCAGAAAAGAACAACGCATTGGAAATAAAAAATCAAATTCAGTAGCCGTCGAGAACAACAGTCCATTATTTACAATCTACGGAAGACGTTATGTTTGTTTACATTTCTAATTATCAATGAATGGAAAAGTACGG
>MJUU01068348.1:16873-60457 GCA_002080025.1 Modiolus philippinarum | reverse complement strand
AGATGCTTAAACTGCAAGCAACGTAAAAAATGTGAGTGAATTAAGAATTTAGCCCGTTTTACCCTTCTCAACTGTAGTGAATAACGAAACTTACATGTTTGCTTATTTTCGTTAGTCCCGTAGATAGTAGTTAACTATGGGAAAAAGCCGTAGGTTTTCAAAAAACGTTTTTTGAAAACCTACGGCTTTTTGTTTGAAAACCTACGGCTTTTTGCCATAGTTAACTACTTTTAGTACTGGAATATATCATAAATAGGACAAAGTCGTTTCTTTTTTTTTTCTTATTCCTCGGGCAAGCACTCGGGGATTAATTAGGGTTTTAACTACTACTTATTATAAATAAGACAAAGTCATTTCTTTTTTCCTTGTCCCGGGCAAGCAATCGAGGATTAATTACGGTTTAAACTACTACTTAAATTATATACTTGGTGTGTGTTAAGGTTAATGAAAGATTTGGGTTTTACAACCACGGACAGTCTGACCAAAAAACCTCATGCCATCTAAAATAGCCTGAACAGTATATTAACGCATTTAAACTCCTCGCATTAGGTCTAGGAATGAAAGACCTTCGTTTGTTTCAGATCATTTTTAATTATCTCATAAATATGACTTGTTAACTGATAATTATGACATAACATCTCATGATCATGACATAATGATCTCGTTGTTACAAGATATCTAAAAACTCTGAGATAATTATCTCATAAGTATGACTTATTTTCTCATAACTATGAGATAATATGTTATAATTATGAGTTATATCTAATAATTATGAAAAAATATCTTGTAATTATTAAATGTTATCTCTTAATTATGAAAGAATATCTCAAAATGATCTCATAATTATGAAAAGTTATCTCATAATTATGAAATAATATCTTACAATCATGAAATAATTATCTCATGATTATGAGATATCTGTTCTTTATGTGCCATCAATACGTGTCCGTAACAGTTCCTGTACTGCAGACGTCATATTAGCATATATTCGAATAATTATGCTATCTTCCAATAACTGAGGACAGTTTTAATTTATATAAAGAAATGTACAATTAATTGAAGATATTTGAAATTCAAATGAAGCCATTTCATATTTAATATAGGTAAGACTGAATTGGACCTTTCTTACTTGGAATAATATGCATTTAATTTATATACATAATTGAATTGAATAACTACCATTTCATAACTTTAAGATATAAAGGTTTATTAATTTTTTTTAAAGGATGTTGAGTATAATATTTTTATGAAAATGTCATATTATCAATAAATTGAGTTATCTTAGTCATAAAAGTTCATAAACCATTTTGCTAGACAACGATGCAGGTGTTAATTTCATCAACAACCGAACTGACAAGAGACATGTACATGACTAACCAATGGCCAACTGAGATCAAATTTACACACATGTTGACTATTATTTCGATACCTAATTTATCTGGAGGTCTTTAAATTTGCTAGAAATTAGAGAAAGATCAGTTTGATTTAATTGTTCTTGTCCAGGAAGTGAATTAAACATATTATCTTTAATTCAACTAGACGTAATGATTTGGAGATAGCTTTAATTGATGATTTCATTGATTTATAACTTGAGGATAGGTTCATTGATTTAAAGATTGGTATACAATTGCAATGTATCTATCTTTAATCATTTAAATATATTCAATCAGATGACATACAGTTAAGTTTTATTCTGCTTTTTGAACCTATCTATCAGTGATTGAATTAAATATATCTATAATTGATTCAAAGATATATTTGATTTTCAAGATATGAACTATCAAAATTCATTTGAAAATAGATGCAGTCTAATTAAACCTATTTTCAATTATTTTGGAGATAGACACAAGTATTTGTATGTTTATGTTTATTTGGCGTTAGATCAAGCAATCTCTCGAAAGTCTCGCCTAACATGAAATAAACAAAGCAAGACACATTTTTGTTAGCACAGTTTTTACCAATTTGAACGTGCATTATATTGTAATTTTAGTCGGCTCGTTTGTTGCCGTCTTTTTTTTTCATAGATAAATCTTATTTAAATATTCTGAGTCTAAATATTTTTAGTCAGTCAGACGGCCTGTGGTATGCATATGAAGTAATCGTTTTAGTATCTCGTTAGTGTGTTACACAAAGTGGTGTGTTATAAGCAGATAAAGGTTGTACCATTAGTAAAACTAATTTTCCCAGTCATGTATGAAGCTTTTGATTGACATTTTATCTACAATTTAGATTTCTCAAACATTTCTGCGAATGTAGCAGATTAATACATGTAAATACAAAATTAAAACGTACATAGTTTAAACAAAATGAAACAGTTATCATAAGCAAGTACGGAAGCGCCCCGAGGGTGTTACTTGTAGGGATATGCCAACATTCTCCGATATACTCAAGAACAAATAAAAATAAATTAAATTAACATTGTTGTAACATGAAAACTATATATATATATATATATGAAAAAAGTAAAGCATGAAATACGTGAAATATTGTACGTTAAAAGAAAACAAAGTCTCATGAATAATTGCCCTATTTTGCTTATTTGATACTAAAATGTATGTAGATTATTTTTTCTTTATGCAAATCCATAAAACACGCCCGAATTTATATATTTAATGCAAATTTTTGGCACACCCCGTATACCAAAATAATGGTAATCCGACATTTGAAATAAAATCAATTTTTCTACTTTTGAATTCTCGAAATTTCAACTTTTTAACTTAAAATTTCGACTTTTCAAACTCAAAATTTTGACCTTCATAAACTCAAAATTTCTACTTTTAAGTCAAAATTTCAGCAAAATTTTGAGTTTTTAAAAGTCGACATTTTGATATTAAAAAAGTGAAAATGTCCAGTTTGAAAATGTCGAAATTTGGACTTTTTGAAGTCGAAATTTGAGTTTTTAAAAATCGAAATTTCGATTTTACAAAAGGCGAAATTTTGAGCTAAAATATAGTCAAAATTTCAGTTTTAAAAACTCGAAATTTCGGGTTTAAAAACTCGAAAATTCGAGTTTTTTTTTTAAATTAAACTTTTTTTTTAATTTCCAAATTGTGATTTTGAACATGTCGACATTTTGACTTCAAGTCCAAATTTTGAGTTTGAAAAAGTCGAAATTTCAAGTTTAAAAAAGTCGAAAGTTTTGGATAGAAAAAATTCCAAACTTTGAGTTTTGAGAAAACAAAATCTTGAGTTCAAAGTCGAATATTTGAGTTGAAAGTAGAAATTTTGAGTTTTTAAAAGCCGAAATTTTACTTTGTAAACATTTGTTCTCATGTCCCTAATACGCTTCCGCACTTGAGTGATTGGATTGTTACATAAATAATATTGAAACGAGGAAACAAAAAACTAAAGTGAGATACATTGTACATGTAAATAAAATATAGATGATATAAAGTATCTTTACATGTACTTATAGTATATTGCTCTACAGGGTTGATCGTACTCGAGTTCGTCGTACTTTGATCAAAGTAGAATACTCAAAAAAGCGATTTATTCATAGCTTAAATTTCAGATATCTATAAAAACTATGATCAAACTTGCATGACACAGAAAATAAAATATTGGAGGCATATCTCCCAATGACCTTAAAAATTATAAATTATACAATAATTAATGTATATGTAAAAATGGATAACAGGAAATATCTACAATGGCTGAAAATTATAATTACATGCCACAATCTGCTATGGAACTACACATGAAGAACACGAATAAGACAAAAGACAAAGCCAGCGGTAGGGTTAAACCAGTTTATGGGCACCCAAACCCCCCTTTATCTGTCCCGTTTCCCTATAGTATAATTAACATACGAATAAAACACAATACAGGTAGATAACTAACTCCCTAACCACAATCTTGAAAGGAAAGGAAAAAAACAATACACGATTTAGAAAGATGGGCCAAGCGGTGCTCGCCGATAAACTGTCGGCTAGCTGAAGGAGCCTAGTCTGCTTGTAGAACACTGTCGCACTACGGAAGAAAAATCAAATTCAAAACTTCCCGAAGGGTTTGGTCAAGAATCATCATAGATTTCAGTAGACATCGACAGCATCAGTGAGAGGCCAGTATGTGTGCAAAATTTTCAAGTTATTAGGTCTCAAAGCTAATTTAAAGGATGCAGTTACGTCCCAGCTTTTCTGGACTTTTAATCAATTTCTGGCATTTTTTAACATCATTTCCATAAAAACGAGGATTAAAAATGCCTTAGTTATACACTGTAAGCTGTAAACGGGTAACGCCATATTTAGACATCAAATGTTTATATGTATTATAAAACTTTTTAAATGTATTCAACAACTTATGAAATCTGAAAAAGTTTGGCTGTGATAGTAAGGTTACGTTCATTGAAATCATCAAGAGTAGAACAAACTCCTGTGAGTCGTACCAGTTGAGAAATATACACCCCATAGGATGGAGCTAGAGGGATGTCAACGTCAAGAAAAGGGAAATTAGTGATAGTGAAATCGAAAGCGTCCCTTTTATCATATATTTTAGTTTTTATTTTACCGGAATCAATAATGATAGTAAGATCCAGAAAAGGGCAGTATTTAGAATCATTGTTAGCTTTATTCAATTTTAGTTGTTGAGGGTAAATAATGTCTACAGGAAGCCTTTGTGTGTCTTGTCTTTTTTCTAGTTCGTTTACTTTATGTCTATAGGAGTCTAGGATGATGTTTATTTCGCTGAACTTAATTAATCTTTATTCAGGGGCCGACTCCGACCTGCCATTGGGTGTGTGGTTTTCTCACCGTTCATTGAATATCTTATGGTAGCTTTGAGTTCTTATTACTCCCCATTGGGTCGTTGACTCTTTGACACATTCCCCGTTTCCCTTTTTTTCCATTCTCTAAAAACTGGGGATGATCAATTACATGTATATGAATGTATTTCTTTCTGAAAGAGATTCAATATTTTTAAAATTTGTTGGACCCCTCTTTAAGATAAAAACTGCGTTCTTTCTCATAAATTTTACATTTAATTTAAAATGAATTCTGCCCTCGATATTTGAATGACATGTTTTACAAATTCAGTCTTTCACTTCGAAATGCATATATCGACCCATTTCTTTTTGACACTAATTCTGAATGTCTATTACAAATGGTGAATGAAAGGATATGGAGTAAATGCACATGAGTGGAGTAAATGCACATGAGGCAAAGTCTCTACAAATACATGGTAAATCAAGCAAAAGATCAACGCTTTTATTGTTATTCTCCATCTTGAAGTCACCATGAGGCCTTCAACAATCATACCTAAAGTAAGTTCAAGACGCCCCCTAGTACCGGTTTGAGCGGTATTCTTTGCTTTTACAAATCAATAAATATGGCCAAAAAGCACAATTAGTTTTAAATTGTCTGTATATTATCAACTTATTTCCTTGGTTCGATCCATTAAATAAATTAGCCCTCCAGAATCCAATACATTTAGAATCAGTTGAAATTAAACTTTGTTTTCGAGTGGTTTTATCTTTCTCTGGAATATCTAAATATAGTTTTGAGGCATCCTGCCCAAGAATCTTTATTTTTAACTAACATACACTTAGACATTTTAAATGCTTCAAATAATCAGGAATCTGATCTATCAACAGACCTATGTAGCAATGATATTTACTTATTTTGATTATATTTTAAGATATACAGGACAGACTTAGAGTGCATTTGTTTCTAACACATACGATGCAAACGATACCATCGTTTGCACAAACGATGGATGCGAGAAATCATCGAGTAGTCGTTTGTCCTATTATCTCGCAGTATGCGATGCATTTGTTTCTAACTCTATCGTTTAATTTTCAACAACACGTGTATTTTATGCAGATCATTTATTTTGTAATATGTTTTGCATGTTTACAAATACTTTTTATGTCTATTTTTAAGAGGTTAATGGGGGTCACTATTTTTATGCAAACTATCTCCCTTGTTGTTTGCTAAACGATGACGAACGATGCCTGTCGTTTGCATCGTTTGCTGTCAGAAACAAATGCACTCTTAATAAGTTACCATTCGATGATCTTATTCTTACACCTATAACAAATGAAGTTTCTCAATAAAAGGGAGTTTATTTTCTTATTTATATATTTATCCATATAAACGGAGAATTTAGTTGGAAACAAATGCCCAAAGATCTCAGATCTATGTAATTAAAATGGGTTTAATTGTAGATTAAACAAAAAAATACCGAAGTTACTGTGAATTTAGTTTAATATGTAACATTTTTGTCTTTGGAGCAGTATCGGACAATTTTTTTCTGAATTTAAAAAAAAAGCTTTATTCCCTTTCTTAAATACTCTAGCTGCAGAAAAGTGTCAAGATGAGGTAAGATATATATTTTTGTCATTTGATCACTTGATTATAGACTAACCATTTGATTTTGTCATACTCGTCATCATGAATTTTTTTATCTGCAACTTTTGTCCGAGTTCTATCTTTCTTTTTTGTTTCTTTTATTCTTATTTTTTTCATAATTAATTGTTTCCTTCATTCTAGATTTTTTTTAAATCACAGAGTACAATCCCCCTATTTAAAATATATTCAAAACAACCTATTCCCCTACAAGGGGTTAATTTTTTTCTGTTTTTTTTTTCGAATATGTACTAAATGTACATGTACTAAATGGGGGCAATAACAGAATTGTCAAGACAACCAAATTCCAAGAGGCAAAGAGAAAGCAGGTGTCGGTTTTATAGCGCGCACCCCCTCTTTCGATTGCGGTAGTATCCTGCAGCAATTCAACAGCATTTGCCACCATATTGAAATATTCAAACCAGTACTAAGTAAAAATGGTATTGAGAGATGTGGCCGGTGGGTGATTAACAAATGTCATTTTCATTGGTAAGTGAAATCAACTAAATATTTAACCATCAGTTTGGGAAATAAAAATTCAGGTGTTGATTATCCCTAAAGTCCTTTATTATATTTTGTATTTATTGTTCTCTTATTATATATGGTGGTTAACTTAATATATGCTATCAGAAAACCCCCAAGTGTTCTATTGCCCACGGCCGCTTGCCTTTTGTCAATAGAACACATTGTGTTTCTGACACCTAAGTCAACATAGAGTTGGCTGAGGAGATAACCTCTCATAAAATTATCTTGTAGCAGTCACAAAAAGCTCCTTTAAGTTAACGTAGAATAGGTAGCAATTCAGTCTGCTCAAGAACTGCTCCAGAATCTTTACCGCTGTGGCCAGTCATTTTCATAATTAGAATCCTGACAGTTCTGGTCAGAACCACTACCGTTGTGACTTGGTCTACCCCTGACCGCTCTGGCCTATTCTAGCCATGACCGCTCTGACCTATTCAAGCCATAACTGCTCGCGGTTGACTTGTTTTAGCTATGACCGCTCTAAAACCTGCCTTTGTCCGTTAGACCTGACAAATATTCATAAAGTGTCAAATATTTACAAGAAATTCACATATTTCAAGTGGATTCTAAGTGGCCGAGTAGTTAAGGTAGTTCTACTACCTGTACAACCACTGTAGTCTGTCACAACTTTGGTGTGAGTTCGCGTTCCGCTTTGCACATTACAGAAAAGGATGCACTCGACTTACAATCTTAAGTGATAAGGTATGTCAGTTACCTGTCCAAGGTCGATGGTTCTCTCCGGGTGCTCAGTTTTCTCAACCATTAAAACTGACCGTCATGAAAAAGCTGAAATAATGCTGAAAGTGACATTAAACCCCATATCAACCAATCAAACAATCAATCATATTTTAAGTTTAATTCTGAAAAAAATAAAAAATAGAAATATGAAATGAATTATTCTGATTAAAAATTCCATTGTGGTAAGTGTTTTTTTTTTCGGGATTATTCGTACGTGTTTATCAGGGTAATTTTGAAAAAAAAGTAGGAGTTAATTCCGGGTTCCAGACGGCCATGATACACGAAAACTGTGTTCAAAATATTTTACCGCAAATTAATGATCATAAAGTAAAAAATCTTGAATTAATTTAAAGGAAAAATGTCAATAAATATCAGATTACGTTTATTGAAACAAGTAATTATGGAAATAAACCATGGTAAAATACTGTGGTTATCTATTTTTTATAATAATTTAAACTCTTTCGGACTCGGGAAATAAGGACGCCTTTAATTTTATATTCAGTTTAAAAATTCTAGAACCAAGACGGCCGCAGCCAAAGCAGATTTGAAAAAACGATCATAACAAGAACAGATTTGGCAAGAACGGTAATGTCCAGAACAAACTTAAGTTGGACGGTCATGACCAGAGAGTAGGCTTGGGTATAACAACCATGGTCAAGACAGACTTAGTGAGAACGGTCTTGGCTAGAACAGACATGATTTTAGGACCAGAGCAGACGTGTTGATAAGACTATTCTAAGTATGTTCCAAGTTAAATAACAGTTGTTTTCGTGACTGCTTTCCAAGTAAACTTGGACAAGAGGTTCATGATGCCTGTTTCCCATTGTATTCTCTTCTACTGCCCTCATTCGCATTAAATAACTGTATACTATACTTGCGGTATTTTGTGTGACGAAGAACTCGTTTGTATTTTTTTTTTTAAATTGTTTAATGTATTTTTCCTAATCTTTGTTGCTGTTTCAATTGTTAATTTTGGCTTCAACGCAGCACTTCATCTAATGCCCTTTAATTCTACGTTCCTAAGACATTCAAGGTATCAAGATATATTAGATGGGGTGATTTACTTGGATTTTCATTTTCTGCAAGCTTCAATACCATTCATTTTCAACTTGAAGTTGAACATATATAATATTATGAAATATCGTAATTTTATACCTTTATTACGTACTTCCATAATATTATGATATCGTGTAATTTTTACTTCATTATGAATTTGCATAATTTTCGCCTTGAAATTGTACATTCATGTCATTATGATATATCGTAATTTCTATCAGGTTTGAAACATTTTTGAGTTTATGGTCTTCCAAACGTTAAGATTTTATCAGTACTGAAGAGACATGAGTCGAAAAGCGCATATGCAGAAAGTAAATTCACAGTAACTTCGGTATTTAGTTACATGTATTTGTTACCACTGGGTCGATGCCACTGCTGGTGGAATGTTAGTTACCGAGGGTATTTACCAGGCCAGTAGCCAGTACTTCAGTGTTGACCCGAAAGCCTATTATTTTTTCGAACCTTACAATATCTTAATTTTTGTAAATTTTGTTGAAAACTAAGGAGTATCTCCCTCGTGCAAAGCTATGTCCTTAACTGATTTTTGCCTTATATTTAGATAATATTGGTTATTTGTTCTCTATCAGTTATAAAACATTTTTTAGTTTATGGTCTTCCAAACGTTTAGATTTTATCTGCACTGAAGAAACATAAGTTGTCGAAATGTGCATACGTATTTAGTTATTTCTTAGCTTCATTACATACTTCCATAATATCATGATATCCTGTAATTTTTATTTCATTATGAAAATCCATAAAATTGTGTTATAAATTACTAATTGGCATCTAAAGGTGCGTTTTTCACTAGTGACTGAGCAAAAAGTAAAAGTTTTCTGATGTGCTTGGCATATTTACTCAGAATACAGTTTTTACATTACATATTACATGTAATATTAGGATTGGAAACATCGGCTTAAGAGCACGAAATGCTACATTATTTTGAGCACGGAACACATCTTATATTACTCACTTCTGTGAGACAATTTTGGCTGAAATTAAAAGCCCTGCAAATCACAGAATCGTAGCAGTGACTTGTCGGTTATCTCCCTGGATAAAAATAGTTATATGATCGAAGTGGAGAGGATTATAATTTGCATATCAAGTGCCCCTTCTGATATTGACATTAAAATTATCTCCTCTTTGACCATATATAACTCATTCAGTACGGGTAAAAAATTGATGAAGTTTATGAAATAAATATTGAGTGTTAAAAAAACCTCCTAAATGTTTTACACAATAAATAAATTAAAACAATTTTTTATATTGGCAGTATTTGTCATTGAACAGTATCATGTTCTTCTTTCATAATTGATGATGTTGTTATACGAAATCTATTTAGAAGTATTTCAATTGAAGTGGCTTGATATCATAGTCAACGGAAATTATGTCCTTAGCTGTCTGTCAGTAACTGCGAGCTTTTGTCAGGACAGTACCCGTGTGTATTGTCTTTATGTTTTATGTACTCTATTGTAAGGGTACTCGTCTTGATAAGTTGAACTTTTTTCTAGTTTGATTTTTACTGCGAGTCTTTTTATGTGTTTATTCTTTAGCAATTCATCACACATTGCGGGAGGGTTTGGATCCATGAAAACGAGTTTAACCCGACCACAATTTTTGCGTCTGTCCCAAGTCAGGAATATGCTGGTTTATTGGCTAGTTTATTGATATTCTTGTTATTGGATGTGGTTTGTTTCCTTTGATTTACCTTTTGGGGCCATTTAAGGCTTGCTATATGTTGTGGGGTTCCTTACTGTATTGAAGACCGTACGGTGACCCCTAGATGGTTTGTTTTGGGTCGTTTTAACCTGGATATGGGATGTTGTCTCCTTGACATTTACCCCATTTCCTTTTTTTTCATAGTAATTTTTCAGTGAAGTCTGAACTGAGAAGGTAACTTTTATATTTGTCTATAGAAATATCAATGTTAAAATATTATAGATTAGGAAATAAGAAGAAGGGATTACTATATGATGCATTCGTGTGTAGGATGAGACTTCAGCGAAATGATAACAATTCATGGTTCTCTAGCATAGTTTTTTTTAATTGTAGAGTTAAATAAGTCATGTCCAGATATATAGTGTACACCTATATATATTTCCAAAACTCGTCACAAGGAAATTACTTGATAGTTTTTTCCTTCATTTATCTGAAATGCGTATAAAGATAAAATTTTGAAATCTGGAAAAGGAAACCTTTTAAATATTTTTTCTTTCAAAAGTTCATTTTGCATTAAGAAATACATAAAAAGCTCAGATATAGAAAACCACTTGTTAAAATAAGTTTAAGAGTAGAGACAGGTCAATATTCTAAAGGTTATATTGGCAGAATTATACGAACTGTCAATATTTTTGGTGATATTGAGGATGAAAATCATTTTATTATTAAATGCCCTTTATATTTTATTAAATGCACTTTACATTTTATTAAATGCCCTTTATATTTTTGCAAATTAATAATTTCTTGGATTTAAAAATTTCAAAAGCTGGACAATAATCAGAAATAAAACTGGAATTTCAACCATTACTCAAATATTTAGGAGAGTATATGTAATAGATATGAAATGAGAATATCCTTATTGCTACTAGAAGTATATGTATTTAATTTTGATCAATCTTCTGACTCTGTCCCATCGTAATATAATCACAATATAGGGNCTGTAGTCTACATCTACCCTCATAGGTTACCATTAGTGGATTTAATCTACGTATTGTAAAATTTGTTTATCATTTAAAGTAAAATTTTGAATGAAAATAAACGAAAAGTCGTCGTTCAAAATATGGCGCGCTCGGTTATACATTCCTGATTTTATGTTACAAAAAGGGAAACTACTCCTTGTGTAAACAGACGAAAAAGGGGCGATATTTTTGTGTGGATTTTAGTAAATTTCAGGGTGAATACAGTGAGAAATAAAATCAAACACCGGTGGAAGTGCGAGACAAGAGAATCTCAGACACCCTCGGATAAGATTTCATCCTCTCAGACTAAGCAAGCTTCGTCCTAGACTGTAAATCTTACCCTTGGGTGTCTGAGATTCTCCTGTCTCGCACTTCCCCTGGTGTTAGATTCTAAATATCTCATCCAATTGTTTTTTTGTCAACTTCAGACCAACAAAAGTTTTTTCTCCATTTTTATGACACAGTCTGTCATTAAAAATAGTTGTCATGTAACAACGTTCCTCTGTTTACTGCAAGCACGATCTCTGCCGAATACACACTTTGTTCGAAAATTCGGATAAAGGAGTCTGTGACAATCGGCTTAAATCTATTATTCACCCGCGGAGATTTTTTTTATCTGAATTCAATATTTCTAATTGTTGCAAATGAAGTATGGTGGGTAAAATGAAAAATGTTTTAGAGGGGTATGGTGAGTTAGATTTAGTAAATAAATTTGATATTTTTAATCTATAAGACTACGCTATATGAAGCAACCATTGCTTTTTCTTATTTTTTGCTATTTTTGTAAAAATATGTTCTGGTAAAAAGTTTTTTCGAGTCTTTGCAAACTATACCAAGGATTTTATTGGAATTTGTTTTGGTTTTTAGAACAAATTGTACCTGGCTCCCAACCAAAAACATCATTCAGCTAATGGTTTGACTTGAAGTAATGACTTTTCGGCGTTTATTCATAAACAGATAATGCGCTTGTCTTGCCATGATGAATAGTCTTTCTCCACATACATGTAGGTACATTACTGTCTCCAAGACCTTATATTTGGTTATTGTTGATATTGTTACTCCTGACCAGCAGTTATGATCACTTAATAGACCGTTTCGACAATTTCAAAAATGAAAAAAGATATCTTTAAATTTGTTCAATGTTTAGAAGAGAACTGAAATGCCAAATTGAGACTCCTTACTAGACTTAAAAATTGTATCAACTTGTTTAATCATAGTTAACTTCCGGAGCACTTCATGACAATTATTGTTTAAGGTTAATGTAGTAACTTTTTATGTATTCGTATTGCATTCCCTTCAGGGAGTATGAGCTTCAGTTTCAAGAAGCACTTGATATATTCGGATTTAATTTATTTAGATCACTTCAAAAATACTGTGATACTTTCTTTTCAAGAAGCGGTGTAAATGAAATGTGGATTTTGAAAAACTCCAAAGATCTAGTTATCATCTTAAACTCTAGATCACTATCACACTGTAACAGCATTAAAACTTTCTATACTTCCCAAAACTTTACACTACCATTCCTCATGAACACCTAAATCTCCGCTGAAAGATTTCGTAGATGTTTCTCACGTTAGAAGGGTGAACGAAGTTATAGATACATTGTTGTAGGTAAAGAACAAGCCTACTTTGTGAAAAAAAATGACTCCGAATCGGAGAGAAAATATACAGAGGAAGAAGTGATTAAAATGTTAGAGTTTCTGATCGACAATATACTTGTCCAGTTTGGAGGACTTGTTTATCAACAGACTATCGGAATTACTATGGGTACACATTGTGCACCTCTCCTAGCCGATCTGTTTCTCCACTCTTATGAGGCTGAATTCATCGATGGGCTTCTTCAAAATGAATATAAAAACTGGGCCAATCCTTCAATTTTAGCTTTAGTTATATAGATGATATTTGGTCAATAAACAACCCTCGCTCGAAATTAAGGATACTACAGATACTTCCACACCGGCCTCATTCCTTGACCTTCATCTTGAAATTGACAACAGAGGTAGACTTCAAACAAACGCGATGACTTCACTTTGAACAAAGTCAACTTCGCTTTTCTTTGTAGCAACATCCCAAAAGCGCCGGCATACGGAGTTTACATTTACCACCTAATTCGCTTTTCAAGAGGCTGTGGTCAATACAGTGACTTCCTTGATAGAGCCCGGTTGCTCACAAATAGGCCTCTTAAACAAGAGTATGTTACACAAAACTTGAACTCATCCCTCTAAAAGTTTTACGGACGACATCACCATCTTGTGGAGCGCTATGGTATATCTGTTTCCCAAGTGATAACAGATCTTTCCCTTTAAAAGTTTAATTTTTGTTTTCTCTACCGGATTTGACATGTTCAACACGGCGGGTGTCTTGTAAGAAGCAGGAGATATTTACTCTACCGATGTTGTTCATCTTTGTGTGTGTGTGTGTTTATGTGTCTTCTTTTTTTCTTTTCTGTGCCGTACTCATGTTGTGCCTCTGTATTTTTGTTGTTTCCGATGTTGCTATTGTTCTTGGATTAATCGTTTTGGATTGACGGTCCGGTTCTCACTTACTTTGTTGTAGTATAGCTAAGCTTTTCAAAATTAGAGGCAAGAGTTTTCAATTCATTTACACATCTCCCTTAAAAGGTTATCCTTGATGTTTCATTTGACTTGTCCATTTTAATCTTTGAAATCTATTTTTCGGGGTTTATTGTAACATCTTTTGCGGTATTTGTAGATATTCATTAGATTACATCATACCTGTCAAGGTATTACAATGCATTCAGACTATATTTTACATTTAGTTGAATGTTGAAATCTGTATTGATCTGAATTGTCAGAGGAAAAGTAATCATGCACTAATAACCTTTGGAAGAAAAAAACATTTTAAGCATGGACTACAAGAAAAAATTATTGCTTTCGCTTTAGAAGAAATTTGTATAATTGTGACGATAAGGGGCGGGATATTTGCCATCACCAAAACCCTTGGGCGCAAGACAACTCGACCCGCGGACAACTCGGACCAAGACCACTCGGACCGTAAACTTTGATAAAAAGGACAAGTCGGCCTGTGAAGAGAAACACAATTCGGACTATCGAAGAAGACATCTGGAAGCGGGATTTTTTTTGTATTTCATAATTGTAAGACGAGTCAGACCGCCAGTAAAGACTTTAGGTTTACACAGGGTACAAAAAAAGAACTGAAGAACAGTGTAAAAAAGACATGTCGTCCCGTCAATAAATAAAAGACTATTCATACCACTCAGACCATCGGAAGAAGCCTAATATTGCGAAAACATGTTGTTTTAAATAACTAAATACCGAAGTTACTGTAAATTTAAATTCTGCATATGCGCATTTCGACAACTTATGTCTCTTCAGTGCAGATAAAATCTAAAAGTTTGGAAGACCATAAAATCAAATATATTAAAAAACTGATAGAAATGTGACATCTAGGCTTTCTTTGAGGTTCTCTAGTTTTCTTACGTTGGGAATGGATTTTCCTTGATACGGACCTGTACCTTCGGCTCTGGCTATAACAAGGTACATGGTCTGTATCGCGGTCCTAAAGCAGTCTGTAAATCCGGATGCAGCCCTCTACACAAGTTACTAATACATAAATCTCTTGATGTCAAGTCAATAAAACGAACTTCTATTTTCCGGAAATATTCCCATTAACCATACAATGTATGATTAAGCAGTAATGTATCACTTTCAATTACAAAATTACAGGATGTACAGTAACAGTGCCTTCATATGTTTAAAGGCTTAGTCTCTGCATCGTAGAAGGCTAGTGGTAACCACTTCCAATCTCTGCATAGCAAAGGTAATCAACAGAATAAGTCCTTTATTATAATTAATGACCTACGTTGTCCATTGTACGTTAACCATGAAGGTGTAGATTGATACAGACAGTATTGGCAATGAAAAAACTACGTATAATATATTGAGGATATTAAACTAATACATGAGAAAATACGGTAACAGTAACAGCTTATTTCTCATTTACATTCTTTCTGAAAATACAATAAAACGGAAGTTAATCAATCTTAACTGGACATCAATTCACTTCTGTTAATTCTAATTTTTCAATGACTAGTGAACATTTTATTATGAACTATATTATACAGCTAAAATATGACAAGATGAAATATTCAACATTTTTCTAGAAAAGATTAGTGATACAATAAAAATTCATCAAAGTAAAGTGCACAAATGACCCTAATGAAACCATGTAATTGCAAAACAATATACATAATTTCTGAAGACAGCTCAGCTGTAAAAAACAAAAATAAAAATGTGTAGAATCGTTTCGGAAGACGATATCCAAACGTAGAGCCGTCATATCATGGGGATTTTGTTCAATATCCATGAAATAACTTTGTATAAAAACAATATAAAAGAGATAAGAGGAAATGTCTACAATGTCTGACAATTACAGTTAAACGCTTCAATCTGCCGGGAAACTACTCAGGACAAACACCACAATAACACAAAAGACAAACGTGAACATAGATAGGAAGTCTGGAAAGTCCGTACAGACGCTAGCAAAAAGCCAGTGGTAGGGTTAATTATACTATAACTAATCCAAGATTCTGATTATCGCAAAATATTCAACGAATGATCGAATAACGCAGTAATTCAGGAATGCGCGAAATACAGCGATTTTCGATCATGAGTTGAATATTTTCGATAATCAGAATCAAGGATTAGTTATAGTTTTTATTATATAGATCTTCACGCATATTTGATGGTTCCGTTGATGATTCATTTCATGAACTACGTTTTCAAGATTAATCCGCGGTGACGTTTACTTAACAACAACGTTGACAACGTCTATTGTGACGTCACTTCCTAGAGTGAAATTATGGAAAATAAATTCACAGTAAATTATCACTTTTCTTTCACTGGGAAATCTCAATCTTTCACGGCTATCTATATAATAAAGTAAAATAACTCCAAGCTTTATAAAACTCAGAGACTGAGTCTGTATTGCTCACCTGACAAAATACTTCTCTGCCATTCATGACTAAAATGATGTTTTTTACAAATGGGCTAATATTTAGCTAAGGTCTCCATTAGCACTCATGTTTTTTTGTCTTTCTGATATATGTAAACTTTGCAAAAGATCTTCTATACAACATCCCAATACAGTTGAGTTAAATTTTCTTCAATAGTTTCAGAGAGACGATGAAAATGTTATTTTTCCCATAAAGTCCAAAGCAAAACCTACGTTGCGTGGTGGCCGCCATTTTTTTGTCAAATCGGAACAAAATGAGCAATCTTTGTAAAGGACCTTTAATACACCATTTCTAAAACGTTTGATTAAATTTGCTACAGCGGTTTAAGAGGAGAAGTTTCCCATAGGAGCAGTAAGAAAATGACAATTCTAAACCACCCCCTTTTTTCAAGGGGAAATCCTGCATAGGACCCCAGCCCCGACGGCCAAATGCAAACGAACGGTATTCCTATTGAGTATAGGGTAAATACAAGAATGGCATATGTATTCGCTGGTAGACAAGTCATCCCAAAGGAAAATGGGGATAAGGACACCTTAAAGGGAAGGATGTCACAAATTAATATATATAATACCATCCCCGTCGAGGGTAAGATGGTGGTCAAAGAGACCGTAAAAACCCTCCGCCAAATAGCTAAGGATTAGGGTCTGAGGGGGCAGCAGGAAGAACAAGGAAGCCTTGGTGAAGCTCTTCGAGGAGAAAACCACCCGTAAATTTGCCCGCCAGGAAGTCTTCAGCAAGAAGCAGCTGAAAGCGCTGGCAAAGAATCGCGGCCTCACCAAGTACTCTCAGCTCTGATCCAGCTGATTGAAGAGGATATCAAAAACGCCCCAGTCGAGGATGAGATCAAGATCACTAAGAGGCGGGAAGCTCTGAATGGCGTATTTGGCACAGTTGTCATCGAACCCGTAGAGTCTTACGACGTGACCACATTTCTCAAAGTAAGTCGGTGCACAATCTCCACCACAATCTCAGATGCTCTCACCAAAAAGAAGGGATTTAAGGTGATGAGGTAGATAGCAATCATGCCAACCGCGTAGCTCAGTACAAGAAATGGGAAGATGAGCTAAAATTCGAAGGCATCGACTTCCCGGTCTCGCTCAAGGCGATCGATTAACTCGAGAGAAAGAATCCAACCATCAACATCAACGTCTTTGGATTCGATGGTGTAAAGAAGGGTGAAGATGAGGAAGAGGATCTTCAGATCTACCCCATCAAGATATCCAAGAATACGGGCCCCACCCACGCTGATCTCCTCTTCCTGACTCGTGAAGGTAAGCGGCATTACTGCTGGATTAAAAGCAAAGCTTGTCACGCCTTCTGACTGCACAGGTCACAAATCACGATGGGCAAGCTTACCTTTGCCGTCGGTGATTGTGCCATTTTACCAAGCAGGAATATCTCGACGAGCACATAGAATATTGCAACCAAAAGGACGCGGCCAGGATCGAGTTGCCGGAAGAGAGGGCTACCATAGCCTTCCGCAACAACAAAAAGATGACAAGAACCCCATTTGTCATCTATGCGGACTTTGAGTGCTTCACCTGCTAGCCGGATCCATCACACTCCTACACGAAGGCCTACCAACTACAGCGACCCTCGGGCTTCTGCTATCACGAGAAGTACGCTCACGGTGATTACAAGGTCCCAGTCGTCGAAGCCAAGCCCATGGTAATGACTTACGAAGACAAGGAGAGCTTCACAGAAAGCACGCACTGCCACATTTGCGGGGATGAATTTGGGAGGGGACAAGGTTTAGGACCACGACCATCTTACCGGGAAATATCGCGGCGCAACATACAACCAGTGCAATCTGGATTTCCAGCTCCCGAAGCACGTCTCCATCTTCCACAACTTGAGCGGGTATGATTCCCACATCTTCGTCAAGGAGCTTGAATACACTGAGGGTAAGATCGACTGCATCACCAATACCGATGAGAAATACATCAGCTTCTCCAAGCAATTGGATAATTTGGAGATGAGATTCGTCGACTCATGCAGGTTTTTGACGAATAAGCTTGCAAAGAATCTGACTCCCGACCAATTCGCGACCGTGAAGGCGAGATTCAGCAATTACCACGAGCTGATGATTCGGAAGGGAGTATTTCCCTTCGATTATATGGATGGGCCGGCCAAGTTGGAAGAGACTCAGCTCCCATCCAAAGAAGGCTTCTTCATCAAGCTCTACGATGTGCACATCACCGACGAGGACTACGCGCACGCTCAGAGGGTCTGGGAGGCCTTCGAGTGCATGACCCTACGCGATTATCACGATCTCTACCTGGAAACCGACGTCTTGCTGCTGGAGGATATCTACGAAAATTTCAGGAGCATCTGCCAGACTCACTATGGGCTTGATCATGCCAACTACTACACATCACCCGGACGCCGCAAGATTGGAGCTTCTTTCCGATCCAGATATGCTGATGATGCTTGAGCAGGCAACCAGGGGAGGGGTGGCCATGATCTCTCGCCGCCATGCCCAGGCCAATAACCCCTACATGGAAAGCTACGATCGCTCCCAGCCCACCAAGTATCTCACCTACCTCGATGCCAATAGTCTTTATGGGTGGGCGATGTCGCAACCTCTTCCAACGGGGGACTTTGAGTGGGTGGAGCAAGAGGAGATCGACGAGAATCTCAGCTATCCTGACAACCACGAATATGGCGCCATGGTAGAATGCGTTCTCGAATATCCGCAGGATCTTCACGACGCCCACAACGACTAACCTCTCGCGCCCGAGAACATGGAGATCGTCAAGTCCGTAAGCTCGTGCCTCATCTAGGCAAGCGTGAAAAACATACGCTCCGATCCATTATCGAAATTTCAAGATGTATTTGGAGATGGGCATGCAGCTTAAGAAATGCCGTCGGATCATCAGGTTCAGCTAATTGCTATGGCTCAAGCACGACGTTGATCATAATACCACTCTTTGTTCCAAGGCCAAGACCGACTTCGAGAGGGATTTCTTTAAGCTCATGGTCAACTCAGTCTTTTGCAAGACCATGGAGAATATCCGGAAGCGCGTAGACGTCAGGCTGGTCACCACCGAGAAGCAGGATCTGAAGCTCGTGGCCAAGCCCAACTTCGATCGTAGAGTGGTCTACACCGAGAATCTAGCAGCCGTCCACATGAAAAAGACCGCTGAAATTTGATAAGCCGATCTACCTAGGAGCCTGTATCTTGGTTATTTCGAAGCTTCTCATGTAGGATTTCTACTATGGATTCATGAGGAAGATGTACGGTGATGGCGCGCGGCTTCTCTTCACCGACACCGACAGCTTGACCTATGAGATCAAGTCCGACGACTTCTACCAAATATCGCTCCACACGTCGAGGTCAAGTTCGATACGTCCAACTACCCCATCGAGCATCCCTCCGGCATCCAAACTGGCAAGAATGAGAAAGTCGTTGGGAGTATTCAAGGACGAGTGCGGCAGCAAGATCGTGACCGATTTAGTGGGGCTCCGGGCGAAACTATACTCCTTCAAGATGGATGACGGTCAGGCTACCAAGAAGGCGAAGGGAGTCACCAAGAGCGTCACCGAGCGCATCATCGCCTACGAGGATTATAAGCGATGCCTCACCACCCAGCAGGAGGACCACCGAGCGATGAGCATCCTCCGCAGCCATCTCCATCAGATCTACGCCGAGGAGATCAACAAGATCGCGTTCTCCGCCAAAGACAAGCGTCAAATCCTCCCCGATGGCATCAGCACCCTCGTCTATGGTCACTACCAAATCGCCCGAGATCGAGGGGCGTTCGAGATGCTATAAATAAAGTGACGTTCATTAAGATAACCGATCCTAAACAGCGTGAGGCGCTTGCTAGGGACCTACAGGAGACAAAGTGTAGTATCCAGGCTAGCGATATGCAGCATCGTCTGGATAACATCGGACTCAGTCGTGAGCTTTCCAAGATATTCAAGCCCTTAGTCAAGACGCAAAACGAGAACACTTCCAAGATCACCAAAAAGATCGCTGGTCGCATCCTACCCGCCCCCGTGCCTGCTCTTCCTCCTGCAACCGAGGACGACGACGACCCACTACCCAACGAGCAAGCACCGACTACCAATTTTGGTCCACGAAAGCAGATCATACCTTCGGATTGCGAGTGGAAGACGGCGCCATCATGATCGGGAGTTACCCGTAACTTTCGACGGTGACGATATCATCGTCAACGGCGAGCGCTATAGGGGTACCCCCGGCCTATGAGAACTCATGGTCATGAAGCATCCCGAAGATTTCGAGGTATATGACCTGAAAATCTTCAATGAATGGTGAGGAAACCCCACACTCAACGGCAGGTTGGAGTCGGCCCCTAAATAAAGAGTAATCAAGTTCAGCGAAATAAACATCATCCTAGACTCCTATAGACATAAAGTAAACTAACTAGAAAAAAAAACACAAAGTTAAATAAATTTCCTGACTTAGGACAGGCGCAAACCTGCTGCGGCGGGGTTAAACTAGTTTTATTGGGCCAAAACCTTCCCCCTATAGCCAATGTGATAAATAAAAAAAAAATCTTACAACAGTAACCTTCAGTTGGCAACAGGACTGAGTCAATTGTGAAAAATGAAACCGAAAGAACTAAATATACGGACATAAACATGACATCACAAGAGACTACTAGCAGTTAACTGACATGCCAGGTCCAAACCCATTACCAACTGACAAAGTAAGTTATGTACCATCAGTATACAGCTTCCAACAAGAACCCTTCCTGTGAGGAGTTAAGCATAATGATTTCATGCATATACCGGAATACATAACCCGTGTCCATTCATGCAATACAGATTTAAGAAATTTAGAATGTGTTTAGTTAAAATGCAAAGACCCTATCAAAAAATCAATATTAATACAAAAGAAGGCCATACACAATACCGTAATTATAATCCTTATGAATTAGACGATTTAAGGGTTTTATAAGTTTGTTAAGCGAGTTTAAGTATTTTTTACTGTTATGTAAAACATTACCGTAAAATAAGGGATGTGAAATACCAGCCTTGATTGATGTTTACAGTTTGCATTGTATTTATAAACTAAGTCTTTATATCGATGATAAAAAAAGGTTTTAACTAGTTTATGATAACGAAAACCCTGATGTAATAGTTTTTCAGTTATGAAAAGATTCCGTTCATTTATATAGCAAACGTTATTACATACTCGAGCAAATCCAACAAGTTGAGATATGTAAACACCATATGATGGCGATAATGGAACATCGCCATCCAGAAATGGATAATTAACTAAGGGGAAAAGAAAAATCGTCCCTTTTATCATAGATTTTAGTATCTAATTTACCATTCGTTATATTAAAATTGATGTCTAAGAACGGACAATGATGATTATTAGAATTGGCTTTATTAAAAGTAAGTTCTTTTGGGTAGATGTCCTTATAATATTGATGTCGTCATTATTTAAAGTTAAAATATCATCCAAATATCGGAAAGTGTTGTTAAACTTTTCAATTAAATGCTGTTTAGAAGGATCTTTGCTGATGTTGGTCAAACTGAGATTCGTAGCAGACAAAAAGAGATCCGCTATAAATGGTGCACATTTGTGATATGGCGATATCCTACGAGCATCGGGTGCTATGTACCAAGCAATTCTGCAGTCTTGCAGACCCACAATGCAAGCAAAGCAAGAGGTGGAAGATAATCTCGTACCTCTATCAGCAAGATAAGTATGGGAGTTGGGTGGGGACCGTCTTTCTTTCCAAATGCTTTGATCAGTTGCTGGATCGTCTCGATCTTTCCGCCTCCGCCTATCAGGCTGGGAATAATGGGGTGTGCAACGAAATCGTGGCCATCCTCGATGCCATGAGGAAATCCAACCATATCAGCAGGGAGTGTACGAGAAGCTGCATCGAAAGCTCCTCTTAATAAATTTACGATGCCTTTAGAAGTGAATCACGGTTATCGCCGGAGATATGCAATCGCCAGTAAGGCCGAACGAGTATTCAGCTCTTCCGCCGCGAAGAAGTTGAGACACAAGGCCGCGAGCGCCCTTTCCAATGCAGCCATCAAGGGTTTGGAGAAAAGAGCGACGAAGGCCGTAGACCACGTTGTTCATCGAGTGACCCGCAAAAAGAAGCCCCCAAGTCCGCCCGCCGCCATAGACCAAGAGGACCCCTCAGCAGGTCCGCCTTCATTTCGTGTGGCGGCATCGCAACCATCCAAGACTTCGTCCAGCGCTATAAATAAATATATGATAGCCGATATGCTTACTATCAACGAAGGACTGACTTTCGATGAAAGTCTCCAAGAGTATCATGTTCGGGAATACGAATCTCAAGCCGGGGCTCAGCTGAATAGTGCTGGTACGGAGATCCTTATCAATATCGAGATCTTTTCCTCCATCCCGCAGAGAGTTATCTCTTGATCGAAGGCCGACTCATGAAGAACGATGGGACCGTTTACGCCGACGCTAATCTAGTATCGCTCATCCATATGTATCTTTTTCGTAGCATCAGCTACTGACTCTCCCGCCAGCAAATTCAGCACCTCAATAATCCCGGCATCGCCACCACCATGCTGGTGATGCTGACGTAACCACACGACTTCTCCAAATCGCAAGGTCTCAACCAACTATAGTTCAAGGATACCTCCCCCGCCGCCGCCGTCGCGAATCTGGGATTTGCCGCGCGGAAGGCTTACGTTATCGCCAAGCCCGCCAGTAAGGGATCCTTCTCGTTTACAATCCCCTTGAAGCATATCTTTGGCTTTGCCCAGGACTACGATAAGTTGGTCTACGGATTCAAGCATGAGCTCAATCTCGTCCGCGCCTCGGATAATGATGCCATCTTCCGGATGCCAATATCAACGATCCCGGCAAGATCGTCCTCAGCAAGCTCTCCTGGTTCGTCCCCCATGTGATGCCCTCCGACGAATAGAAGCTGCGGCTCTATAAGACCATCGAGAGCAAGGTGAAGCTAGAAAACGGCTTTTGCATGAGCCAGTGCGATTCGATCACCGTCCCCAAAAGCAATAATTTTACCTAGCGACTCTCCACCAGAAGCAGCCCGAAAGACCCTAATGGGTGATCGTCGCATTGCAGACAGATAAGAGTAACGATCAAGAAGCCAACCCGACCTCCATCTTCTATCACTGCCGAGTGCGAAATATCCGCGTAACCCTCAATGCCGATCGCTACCCTGTCGTGGATTATAATGTTGGCTTCACCCAATGCAGGATCGCTAGGAGCTATAAGGAGGTCGCCGAATTCCACAAGAAATTCTACCGCATGGAAAGTCTGCTAAGCAATGGTGGCGTCAACCCCTCCGACTTCATCGATCTCTATCCCCTTTTCGTCATCGACGTGATTATCAATCCGAGCGGTTGAAACAATCGACCGTGGATATCCAGATCCGAGTAAACTTCGAGCGCAACGTACCTGCCAATGCCCATGCCTTCGCCCTCGTCATCTCCGATCGAATCCTCCAGTTCGAATCTAATGGGCAGAAGATGAGCGTCGTCTTCTGAGGAGGATTAAATGAATGGACACTTAACTTTTGAGGAAAATCGACAACAATACCGAACCCAAGCATGGGTTCTCCTTCACCGTCTCTGTGGACGATAGTCAGATCTTGACCCGCTTCAACCGACCCTTCAAACTGAGCGAGAAAAATCTTACGAGATAGCCCTCGTGAATCTGGAGACGTACTACTCCATCCCCAATATCCATGCCGGAAATATTCCTTCCGCTACTCCCCAGACGAAGGTGCCCACTGGTTTCCAATGGCCATGAGCACCGGCTCCAACTGCGTCGACTATATCAACGATGAGATCCAGCGGCAAATGCCTCTCAGCAAACACAAGGCTAAGATCTTTCTCAATGCCAACCGCGCGACTCCGAGAGCAACGCTCACCATCGCCAGAAGCTACCAAGTGGATTTCGATGTGACCAAATAGCCTAGGTGAATACGGTGCTTGGATTCGATCGCCAAACGTATATCTACGACCGGAGAACGAATGGATACGTGGAGGGTGAGAATATCGTCGATATCATCAGCATCAATAGCATCCTCGTGAATAGTGATATCGTCCACAGCAGGTACGTCAACGGCACCCAGCAGGCCACTATCTATAGTTTCTTTCCCGGGGTCGATCCGGGCATTAAGATCATCCAGACCCCTAAGAATCTGATCTACTTATCCGTGACCCTGAAGACCATTAACTAAATGCAAGCCTACTTGACCGATCAAAGAGTGGTAAGGGTGGAATGGTCTTGGAGATGAGCCCGAAGCAGGTGAGGTATAACGTAAAGGAAGGTGAATTTCTCCCCATGCTTGCAGGTCTCGCCTCTGCTGCGCTACCTATGCTAGCCAAAACCGTGCTGCCTGCTTTGGGTGTGGTGCTTTGAGCGGTTTGGGTAGTGCAGCCATCCATAAAGCCGTGGGATCCTGATTATATCTCAAGAAGGGAGGACTTTGCCCAAAACTTACGGCGATGGATTGTACTTGAAGAGTGAAAGTCGGCTATACGATGGTAGTGGATTGATCCTAGGCCCCAATGGCCCCTCCCTTTAAGAGTATGCCCCTGCTAGGCATGTTCCTATAAATTAATGGACAAAGTAGATGCTAGTCATATCGAATGCGTGGAAGAGGAGCTCATCTCAGAAATCCGGAAATATGAGCATGCATTGAAGATCTATAAACAACTGGATAAGGTCGTCTCCATTGCCTTGGGTGCGTGTTCCGTGAACAGTCTATTGCTGACCAGTGGTGAGATGGGGTCTGCTCTGACCGGTGTGGGTGTTGTGGCATCCATTCCCCTGGGTTCCCTCGCCTGCCTTTGTACTAAGGGAAGTATGTTCCTGTCCTTGATCTCGCACTGAGTCGCCAAGAAGGAAAAGAAGCATCGAGATACCGTGCGATTAGAAAAAACCTATAGGTCCCAGCTGGCAGGCGAAGATGGTGCTCCTGCAGTCTGCCTGAAAAATTATTACTATGAGAAGAATTAGCTTCGTCAACCTTCTGCCCTAATTAGTGAAGAATTGATGCGCATGTGCCGTAGGGAGGGTTCTTCCAATCGCGCCTCGCTCGGCTACGCCTTGCTCCCCGCTCATTCCCGAACCCTCCACATAAAAAAAATCACAATCCGCTTTGGATTGGGAAATTTTGCTTTCTTACCACTAGCCCTCTGGTATTTTTTTCACTTCCTCACCAGATCGTATTAGAGGTGGTGCTGATTAGATTTCTTGCTCAGTTTGAATCCGGTGCTCCAAACGAAAGCTCCTTGCAATGGACTCTCTTCTTTGTTAAACGTGGGACAGATCCATGCCTTGTTGGTCGCCCCTTTTCAATTTTTCAGAGTGAGAATTTTGCTTTTGCCAAATTTTTCTTCCACTTCTACCACCTCCAAGATCTTATAGATAACTCGGGTATGCAAGTCCTTCCATGTGAGGGCTTCCTTATTCTGGTCCTACACCTTCTCTCGAAAGGCGTCTTCGCTGATGAGGTCGTCAACGAATCCATTGTGCACGAAAGTCATATTTCTTGTATTTACCCTATACTCAATAGGAATACCGTCCGTTTGCATTTGGTGGTGGGGTTGGGGTCCTATGCAGGATTTCCCTTGAAAAGTGGGGGTGGTGTAGAATTGTCATTTTTGCCACTACTCATAGGGTCCAATATTCAACTATGTTCTGTGCTGGCGGTCATGTATTTCGTCCAAACGAAACAAAATGAGCAGTTTTTGTAAAGGACCTTTAGTACATCATTCCTGTAAAGTTTTGTTAAATTTGCTTCAGCGGTTTCAGAGAAGATGAAAATGCGATTTTTCCCATAGAGCCCAATGTTAAACTATATTCCGTGCTGGCGGCCATGTTTTTTATCGGGTCGGAACAAAATGAGCAATCTTTGTAAAGAACCTGTAGAACATCATTCCTGTAGAGTTTGGTTGAATTTTGCTTCAGCAGTTTCAGACGAGAAGATGAAAGTGTGATTTTTTTTCAATAGGACCCAATGTTAAATTTTGTTCCATGATGGCGGCCATGATTTTATCGGATCGAATCAAAATGAGCAATCTTTGTAAAGGGCCTTTACTACTCCATTCCTGAAAAGTTTGGTGGAATTTGCTTCAGTAGTATCAGAGGAGAAGACAAAAATGAGAAAAGTAAACAGACGACGGACGTCAATAATGGCAAAAGCTAACACTGACCCGAAGTGAGCTTAAACAGGAAAGGAGGAGAAAAACATGTCTTGCAATAAATTTCAGATGCGAATGCTAACAAATTTCAAAGCATTTGCTTTCAGCTTTACTTAGTGCAAATTTAATGGTAGCTCTAATTAATGAAAACAAATCAACTCTCAGTTTACGAGTTCTTTATATTATACAAGTCAACATATGAGTAGGTATATACACGGCATAAGACCTGAATGTTTATCCGTTCTTAAATGGCTGATATACATTTAGATTTAATTAACCACATCGTCTGTTTTGATGTGCTTTACGTTCATTTCCACAGATTTTGTTTGATATGTTTGGTAATTTCATTGCAGGAAGTGTTAGGAAAACGGAAACTCTAATGAAAACCGGAAGTCTAGACATCATTCTGAAAGTTGATTCATCCATCATTATACAATTAATACCAGACTAGGAGAGACGAAGACGTCAATAAACTATCAATTGCACGCAGCTTTTCAGCAAATTGTCCCCATACTATTAGTGACGTAAATTTCCTTCAATAAGAAAAATTCAAACAATATCATGATAAAACGATAGAACATTACAATTTGGCATTGCTATAAAACAAAATGGATTATATTCATAAAAGATTTATATTATTATGGGTAGTGAGAAGAAAAGAAAAATGATCACAACTGTTGCCAGCCTAACGATTTTATCACTTCGCGACATTTTGATGATGACATGATCTTAATAATTTTGTTGTATAATGATTGTGCTCTAATGATATATGATATTATCTTCAACACCTCAAATTCTTTAAAGCGCGTTATCACAAAAAATGTTTAATCGTTTTGAATTTCATTACTGACAACGTGACGTTGAGAGGAAATGGGAAGTGTCTCGTGCCTTCTTTATTCGGTATCTTTCGTTATTTCAATAATAACCTCGCACTTGTATAGTACATTGAAGTCGCCCACATTGTCTAGAGCACTAAAATGGTACCTCAAATACGGGACTTTCGAGATAGGAACTCTTGTGTAATTGAAGGCGGAAACGATCATCTAAAAATACCTGTACGACGGATAACTGGATTCCTTATCTATTGAAATAAACATGTACCATCATATAAAACAAATTATTTATGAAATTGAAGGGTACTAATAATTTGTCTTACATGACAATTATTTAACTAAAATTTAATTGACAAGAAACAATTAACATGAAGCGCTACAAATTGATTAAATATAAATCACCCTTAGCTTAATAGTGTTCATTAATTAGTGATTCCCTCTAAAGACAAGATGATATGAAAAATAAATAAAATATTCAAATAATGATTTCCATACTAAATCTATTTTTTATTGGTTATATCCAAAATTCTTTAGTCAATCATATAAGCTATCCGGTGATTGAGGTTTTGGTCGGTAAACCAGGATAACCTACCGATAAATCTGGTTTTCCTACTTTTTTAGTTCATTCCGCGCTGTAAAACCTACTTTACCGACCGGTAAAGTAGGTTTAGCAATAAAAACGCATTGGAAGAAGAGGTTAAGAAGCATATGGCACGCGAAATTAACCAAAACTTAAGTAAACCGGGTTTATTGCAGGAAAACCCGGTTTACCGGGTCGGTAATCCTGTTCAGCTTCGAAAACCCCCATTACCGACCGGAAATGGAGTTTTCAACATTAAATACATGTTAACCTCCGCTTCCAATGAGTTTTATTGCTAAACCTACTTTACTGGTCGGTAAAGTGGATTTTCCTGCGCTAATTTCACCAATACCTAGGAAAACCAGGTTTATCGACCGGTAATCCTGGTTTACCTACAAAGAACCCCCATTTCCGAACGGTTATGGAAGTAATCCAAAATTACCGAGCAGTAATGGAAGTAATCCAAAATTAAATGCATGCTAACCTCCGCTTCATATGAGTATTGCTAAACCTACTTTACCGGTCGCTAAGCAGGTTTTACAGAGCGAAATTAACCAAAAGTAGGAAAACCAGGTTGATCGGTAGGTAATCTTGGTTTACCGACCAAAACCTCAATTACCGGATAGCTTATATGATTGGCTAAAGAATTTTGGACGTAAACAATCTGAAAAAAAATTGATTTGATATTGAAATCATTATTTGATTATTTTAATTATTAATTATATCATCTTGTCTATTTATTTATAAAAAGAGTATTTTTGAATTTTTAATCTTGAAATATTGTTCTGTATTATCTAAAAAATATTTTATAATAATAAAGAATACAATTTTATTGTTCATTTTAAAAATGAATTTCAAATGTTGAATATCTGTTCATTTAATTTATTTTTATTGATACACCTTTAATATTCAAAATACATTCGATCAACTGTTTCTGATTCTTCCTTAATGACACAGAATTATATTTCTACTATTCAAAAGTTTATTGGGGTCAATAAAACTGCTGATTCGAAAGGACATTTCCTGTTTACAAGTCCGTAGAAATCTAATTAACCTGTGAGACACCACTTATTTTACAGGTATTAAGAGAAATATACTAAATAAATAGATGTATATTTAACATATTCTTATAATTGAAAATCAGTTTTGAATAACAAAAAATATACCCGATCATTTGATATTACGATTTTTTTTTATATCAAAAATCAGTTTTAATTATTTATCTAAATAAACTAGTTGGTATTTTCAGAGATTTTGTTGATATTTCATATTCAACAGTCTGACAATGCTGACTACCAGTTGGATAAATCATAAAACGTCTATATTACACACATGCGAATCATACTGCAAAGTGATATTTTCAGAGATTGTGTCGACCTAAATTTTGAGTTAGCATTAACCCCCGCATTAACCTTCTTTCCCAGATTCTTCCAACTGTTACTAATATCGTTGAGATATTGAAGTAATTTTACCTTGAAAGTTGACTGTCGCTTCGAACCATGTGAATACCATGTGAATATAATTTTTACTATTCATCGTCGAAACCGAATCGGAATCCGAAACCGAGACCGAAACCATATAATACATAATTAATTGTATTTTTTTCTCTTTATTGCATTTATATTCATTGTCTGATGGGCTCGAAAGTTAAGCTCTCTTTTTGAAATATTTACATTAGATTTATTTAGGAAAACGATATAATAAAAAGTATTAGCCATTAGGAATTTCATAAGAAAATATGTAATTCTTCTACAATTTGCATTCAAAATTTGTTCCTTTGGGTATACTAATGAACAAAATAAATATATACATGTTTGGCATCCTTTCATAGTTTATTCTACATGTCACTTGTTTAAGTTGAAGGCATCATAATGACTCAGTCTTAGTTAGAATAACACCTATATATTTTTGGATATTTTTCGTTTTTGTATGTCTGCTGATCTGAATATTTGGCGTTCTCTGTAGCATTTATTTTGTGTCTTGAAAATCTAAAAAGCTCGTACATTGGAGCAGATGAATATCAGATGTTCCTAAATAACATATTCGATTAAAATAAAATTCATCAACTAATTTATATGTCATTACTTTGTTTACATATCTCTTTTTAAAAGAGTGTTATATGTTGCAATATACAAATTTCATTAATTTTAGCATCAATAAGGTATTTAAAGAAATATTTTGAGTCTGTTGTTAAATTCATTGTTTGAACATGACCTAAATTCAGTTTTGAAAATTATATTGCATGATATCCTTTGGAAGAAGTTTTATATTTGTTGCAATTGATAAATTTCACGAATTTTAGAGTAAATAAACAACATACTAAGAGTCCTATTTTCAAACTTTAATTATATTAAAATCAGTTAGATTCGCCATAAATATCGCAAAGTTTTGCTTTCCAACCCTTCTTAATACTAAAATTCTTGAAATTTATAATTTATGATAATATATAAAACTCCTTCGAAATGACATATGGAATGAACTTTTCAAAAGACTGAATTGGTTTGGTCATTTATAAAAATTACGTTTCGTAGACCTCATTTTTTGTAACCTACAGGCTTTATTTACGCTAACATTCAGGAAAAATCTACATCTCAATAAGGTAAAACTGTTTCGAAAGGATATGATAAAATAAAGTTATCAAAAAAGTAAATCATTTTTTGTCATTTCTCAAGATTGTGTGTAAAGTGCAGACTTAAAGTTCCTTTTAGACTTTATTTATGCTAAAATCATGAAATTTGTATATCACAACACATAAAACTTCTCCAAAAGGATATGAGTTTAAATTTTCTAAATTTAAACAACAAACTGAGCATACTCCTTTTCAAACTTATTATGGTAAAATTCGTGAAATGTATTTATAAAATAAAGATTAACTTTTAGCCGCAGACTAAAAAATCCTGATCATCATACCCTTTTTTATCTAAATTTAAATTCACAGTAATTTCGGTATTTAGCCATTTGTAACCACTGAGTCGATACCACGGCTGGTGGACTGTTAATCCCCGAGGGTATTCACCAGCCCAGTAGTCAGTACATCGGTGCTGACCCGAAAGCCGATACTATTTGGAACCTTACAATATCTAATTTTTTGTAAATTTTGTTGAAAACTAAGATGTATCTCCCTCATGCAAAGCTCTGTCTTCAGTTGCTTTGGCTTTACATTTAAATCATATTGGTTATTTGTTCTCTCTCAGTTTTTAAACATCTTCGAGTTTATGGTCTTCTAAATGTTAAGATTTTATCTGCACTGAAGAGATATAAGTTGTCGAAATGCGCATATGCAGAATTAAAATTCACAGTAACTTCGGTATTTAGTCATTTATTTCAAATTCAATAAATTTGTATATGACAACAAATAGAACTCTTTCAAAAGGATATGACGAGATAAAGTTTTTCAAAAATATATTAACCAATAAAAATAAAAAATAAATAAAAATTAAATTAAACAGCAGACTAAAAAACTATGAAAAAATCACAGGTGGTTTCTTAAGCTAAATAACTATTTGATATGTAAACCTAAAACGGGGAAATTTACAACTTAGACAATCGAGATCGAATCATTTCATGACCCGCGAATCAGCTGGTCGTTCACACCTACAAGCACCAGTCTATTTGATTAATATTATATATAACAAACACTATTATGTAAGGTCAAATAAAAAAGAAAATCACAAGCTGTAAACAGGATAAATGATCATGATTGGTTTGATCAAATTCTGAATATCTGATTCCGTTTCTGATTGGCTGATATGCGATTTCCGTTTAATGTCTCATTTGTTAAAACTATTATATGCATTTGATTAAAACACAATTCCGATTCAGATCGGAAACTGTAATTTTCGTACGAAATTCCGGGAATTTCGAAAAAAAAACTTTGTATTCCGATCGGAAACTTCATTTTTTTTTGTTTTTTTGCGAAATGCCTAATATTTTGCATTGAAACCCTAGATTTTGAGAAAAATGCTTTGCATTTCGCATTTTGCAAAACGTTTTCGTCATGAACGTTTCATGCGACATAAAATTTGTCGCACACTCTAGATTGGTAGCTTTGTTAGGTCTACGGAAGGAAACCCAATCAAAATTCTATTAATTTAAAAGCCCCAAAAATCGGTAAATAAAACGATTTGTGTCTGTCGACAGCATAACTCGTTCTAGAAAACGAATCATAATCAAATTTTAGTATAATGTTTCTTGACATACGCGTAATCTGTTTTTTTTTTTGGGGGGGGGGGACTCATGGATCAGCCCATCTTAGAAAAAGGGCCAAAAATATTAAAATTCGGGTGTTTAATTGTAGAACCTTATTTTTACTTAAAAAATGTTTCCCAAATTAAAAAAAAATATGACTTTCTTTTTTAATAATGAAAACGCGTTTTAAAATTAAAAATGTAATTTCTAATATTAAATATTATTGCTAATATCCATTTTTTTCAATAATATCAATAATATTTTTTATCTATATTTTTCTAATTTTGATAAACGTCATTAGGATATTTATAAATATAAAAATAAAATTTTCATTTCCTGATCTATTTTATTAGTTACAATAAAAAATCTTTAGCCAATCACATAAGCTATCCGGTAATTGAGGTTTTGGTCGGTAAACCAGGATAAACGATCGATAATAGAAAACAGAAGGGAAACGGGGAATGTGTCAAAGATACAACGACCAAAAGGGGGGTAATAACAACTCAATGCCACCATAAGATCTTCAATGAAGCGTGAGAAAACCCCACGCCCAACTGCAGGTCGGAGTCGGCCCCTGAATAAACCTGGTTTTCCTACTTTTAATTTATTCCCGGCTGAAAAATCTACTTTACCAGCCGGTAACGTAGGTTAAGCAATAAAAGCTCAAAGGAAGTGGAGGTTAACATGTATTAATTTTGAAAACTTCCATTACCGAATGGTAATGGGAGTTTTTGTAGGTAAACCGGGATTACCGGTCGATAAACCTGGTTTACCGAAGTTTTGGTTAATTTCGCGCAGTAAAACCTACTTACCACTATGTAATGTAGGTTTAGCAATAAAAACTCATAGGAAGCGAAGGTTAGCGTTTATTTAATTTCGGAAACCTCGATTTCCGAGCGGTAATTGGGGTTCTCTAAGCTAAACCAGGATTACCGACGCTATAAAACGGCTTTTCCGGCGATAATCCTGGTTTACCCAAGTTCTGGTTGATTTTGCGTGCCATACATTCATTTAATTTTGGTAACTTCAATTACTTCAAGTAATGGGGCTTGATTGTAAGTAAACCAGCATAACCGGTAGATTACTCTGGTTTTCCTAGGTTTTGGTTAGATTAGCATAGGAAAACCCACTTTACCGACCGGTAAAGTAGGACTTCCAATAAAAACTCATTGGAAGTGGAGGTTAACATTAAATGTTGAAAACCCCCATTACCGGTCAGTAATGGGGGTTTCTAAGTTAAACTAGGATTACCGACCCAGTAAACCGGGTTTTCCTGCGATAAACCCAGTTTACCTAAGTTTTGGTTAATTTCGCGTGCCATAATTATTTGATGATTTATTATTTAAATGCTTATTTTGCACAAAATATGCAGTTAATGAAATATGAGAGGTGTACATCAAAAGATTATTTGATATTATACAATACGTGCACACGTGTTTACAAAACAAAAGACTACTGTGGATTCAGAATGTGTGTGTACATTGGCAAATATGAGGGGTTCAGTCATTAAAAAATTATGATTTTGATAATAATATTGAGTGAATAAAGTGGGAAACTGATCATTACAAATGTCCTTTTGTATTAAAAAAATACACATGTGCTAAAAATATTGTTGGAATTGGAGCATAGCTTCGTTTCAAAAGCGAAAGAAGAGCGTCATATTAAAATGTCTCTTGATTGTTCTTGTTTGTCCTGCTCTGTTTCTGCATTTGATTGGACAGTTCTCATTGACATTTTCTTTGACTTAAATCATATAAAAAATTGTGAAACACTCATTGTCTATCGAGATCCAGTTTTCGTGGATTTCGTAAGCTGTCCAATCAATGAAATAAAGAATTCAACGAAAAACATAAATTCTTCAATCTTTGGAAAGGAAAGACCACCCGAAGGAAGTTCGTGATGTAATTACTTCAACCACAAGAGTGTCATAGATAATTTTTTCTGTAGAATCTAATTTCACCAATGTCAGTTGATAAGGTAAAGTATTAAATGATATGTGAATAAATAACAAAATAGAGAAGTTACACAAACGAAGAACAATGTGAATGTGTTAAATAAATAAAATGGCTGTTTGGATTCGGAATGTAGAATGTACAGTTGACCTTACTTTCTGTATTTTTTTTTTGTGCGTAAATGTAATACATTGATGAAAAAAACGGTATCAAAATGATTCTAAATTTTTTAATAATTGTCACCATCATTATCAACACAATTAAACTAAAATACAGTAACAATAAATAAAAAATAAGCATATCACAAGTGGAATATGATATCTATAAATACATATAAGATTCTATCAACTAAAAATGAAAACATCACACATCGCATTATATAGGAAAACTAATGTCCCAACACTCGTACATTTCTGAGTAAAACAGCTTTACGGAAAGTCAGGACGTGTTGACATTTTCTGGTTTTTAGAAATAATCCAGTTAGCGAAAATAGGCTTTGAGGTTAACGCTGTTTGCTATGTCACTAATTTTGTTTTCTTGTTATTGCGGTTGTTTTGTAGAGAATAAATAGTGAGAGTAGGATATAAGCTCTCGTTTCAATGGAGAGTCTAACGAGTACGATTGGTTGTTTAATGCCATTTTGTTTAAGATAGGTCATATAGATTTAACTCGTTGCATTATGGTGTCCAGTAATAACAAATGAAAGTCCGTCTCGGATTTCTTCAACAAAGGGTACAATATTTTGTTGACGAAATACATCATGGTTTCTTCGTTGCTCCAGTGACTTTAGGTGTAAGGGACGTCTCATTTGTCAGCAAAATTGATTGATTTTGAAGTCAACGGTAGGTCGGTTTTCATTGCATATTTCATTTGTGGAGGAATTAGTGAACCTCTCCCTTTACGAAACGCAGACCTGATAGAAGACTCTCTCAGAAATACCATACAATGACAACTGCCGAATGACCTAGTCAGAGTCGTTTCGCCTAGGGAAATACCCGATTTCCCGTCTACAAATGGGGACATACCTACCCCCTTCCGATCACTCATCAGTGGGGTAAATGCGATATCCGTAACTGCAGTTACTGACATCCCAAGATGGTGGACGCTGTTTCGGCTAAAACTAATGCCCGTCGTTTTTGTTATAATAAATCATTCTCAAGCATTTCTTAACTCATTTGATGCATTACTTATTTCGAACTGAACTGCTAAAGGGTTTTCTTAATTTAATCTCTGGACAGAGAAATAACCTCTTCCAAAAACAGCGGTGATGTCGGTAACTGAAGAAACTGATATCCGTAACTGATTTTCAAGTTTTTGATTAAGATGTATGTTATAGCTGTGTCATTTTTAATTCTTTTTTTTTGGGGGGGGGGATCAGACGAACAAATTTTAAATCGGTCGACCCTATGGCCCTATTTTACATGACCCGCATTATCCTGTTTCCGATATCGTTTAAAAAAAAGAGAAAACAGGTCTTTGACAGTTGTGAAAATACAAAATTACAATCATTTCTTTTAATATTATCACCGAAAAATGAATATTAACATTTCTGATAGGACTTGAACAAGATGAGAGTACTTATTCGAATTCCAAAACTTATGTCTTAGAGAGTTTCACGAAAATCGGCAAAATTGGAATCAAACACATTTGCAATGATACTATTGAAATCAATAATTATTGCAACAAGGACTTCAAATAGACATCTTGGCTTCGTAGAATTCCCCAAAAATAACAAGTCTTTGAAAGTTAAAAAAAAATTGATAATCTTACCATTGAAACAAAATATTGCAGCTAGATATAATTCAATGACAGGTCTATGATAGTTTGAGAAAAGTTACTAAAATTAAAATAAAAAAAATTCGCAAGATCAGCAAGATCATACAAAAATGTATAATATTTCTAGGTGAATGACGGAGAGCAAAGAACAGTTGAAAAAACATGATTAAGTTGCGTACGAAGCTAGAACGGATCGAATGAAATACGACCAAATACCGAAAATTCTCTGTTGCGACTATAAACAAAATTAACCGGAACGTTTCAATTCAATTTTATTTTCTTATTGGACATACAACATATGGTTTAAATGTATTTATGAATTTAAAATCTAAAATATGACATAAAGTACAAAAACACAGAGTAGAAACAATTAAATGGTCGACCGATATATTTCGACAAATATGTCGTCGTCTAGTCGATACATACTCATGTATCTTGTTATTTTGTTATTGGCCTTGAGAGCTGTTTCGCAACACATATTTTGTTTTATATTCCAAATATACCCTACTAAAATACAACCCATCAAAATCCAAGTTCTACATAAAGTTCCAGTCATATGCGGATTACTTGTATGTTCTTTTTGTTGTTGTTTTCTTGGAGGGTGTTTTTGTATTTTAGGTTTTTTTTTGTCCCTCAAGGACATGCCCATAGGTATCATACCCGGAGTATCATACAAAAAGTCTGCTGTTATTAGTTAAACATGCATAATTGAACTCATTTATAAAGTTTAATGTAAACCATAAATACGTCAGAAGTTTTCACTTATTACCGGAAAACTCGAATTACAATTTCGCCCGTTGTTATTGCCAGAGGGCAAATTTCGAAATTCTGAAACCAGCGGCACAGACAAGATTTCAAGTGTTACTTATACAAGACACAAAAGATCATGGAAATTTCATCGTTTATTAGATATCGCCAAAACGAATTTTCGCCATACTTTGCCGCGGGGAAATTTCGCCAATAATTTGCCTCTATTGATTGATTGATTGAATATTGTTAACGTCTACTGAGCAATATTTCAGCTTTATCAAGATGAGAACAAGTTTGTTAATAAATAATCACTTTGGGTATGGAAAGGGTCATAGGACGGGAAATTCTGACTGCCACTGGAAAAGTAAGGTGAAATCGAAAGGGGCGGGGAATTTAGCCTTGTAGCCAATTACCTACGGACCACTCAAAAGAGCTTGCTACAAGGGTTCTTTAACGTGCAGGAAGCGTGGCATTTCTTCCAACATTTACATCCCATCCGAAAGATGGGTTGTGTATTTATTCATCCCGCACAATCACGGACATCCAGTTTTGGAGGGGTTGTACCCCGCAGTCTGGAATACAGGGTCCTATTTCTATATTCCGGGGTTCCCTCGGGGTCAGCCCCGTTTAGGAGGGTCAAAACCCGCAAGCCGGAGATACTAGGTCCTATTTCTATACCCCGGGGATCCCTCGGAGGAATTTGCCTCTTACAGAAAGTCCAAATCTATAGTGCAATACTGCAGATCATACTCTAGTATTGTTATCATTTGATGATGACTAATGTTTGTCTATAGGCAAACGATATTTTTACCCTTAACACTTTCTGCTAGCTTACTTGAATTATGCATGGTTTTCGTAATGCATATAATGAGACTGATTTTATTATCTTTTCCACAACAGAAACAAGAATCAAGCTAACTGATTTTTTTTTACAATCTATACACAGAATAGCCCAGTTATAATACAAAAAATGAAAACAAAAGCCTTCCCTTTCAGCATAGATTCGAGATTTCGTAGGTTTATTTCGTGTGATTTCCCCACAATGCAATATAATAACATCAAACAACTTTTACATTTCTACATTTTTCTGTAGCATACTGTCATTTCAATGAAAATATGTAATACCGGAAGGAGCATAATTTCTACAAAAAGTATTCGACCGTGAATAGAAAAAAAGAAGGGAAACTCCTCAGTTTTTATAGGGGTTAACACTGTTAGTGCTTTAGTTTTGTGGCGTTCTTTTTCATTTTTTTTATTTGTTTTGTCTTTGTCATACTGTCTTAATTCGTGTTGCTGTAAATTGCCTTGATGTTGGAATTATGATTTTAGAATTTCCCCTTTCCTTTTCTTGCTTCGTTTGCCGATGTATTTGAACCTTTTTGTTATACTGTATACATATGAGAAATAAATTTGAACGCTCACAAAGGGCATATCCCTTACAAAATATTCGACAAGAACTCTTCTTTAAATTCCCTTGAGACACCATTAAGAAAAAGCTACATAACTGTAACAAGAAATAAATTATTTTCTAGAGAAACTACAAGGCGGACGGACGGCTGCAATATTATAATAATAACATTGTGTTTAGCAATGACTATGCCAAAATAGTGGTCAGGGTTGAGACCATAGTGCACGACCCGAAGGGGAGTGCACTATGTGTATTCAACCCTGACCACTATTTTGGCATAGTCATTGCTAAACACAATGTTATTATCATTATTATGCTGACTGTGTCATAAATTTTCATCTTTTAATTACAATTTCCAAGTTAATAAATAAATGTTCTTTTCATTTGGTTACTATCAGTTTAAATTCCTATATTTCAAATAGTTGCATAATGTCATGGAAATTTGAAAAAATAACTTTTTATGGCGGATCTCAAAAATTCCTTTATTTCATGATATAAAATGAAGAGATAAGTAAAATGAATGGGGTAAACACTTTATTTTATTAGAAATATTACCAAATTAAGGTTGTTTCTATGACAGTAGATCCCTACAAGCAAGATTTCATCACTATTTGATTGACAATTCTGTAGCTCCGCCTACCAAGTCACGTGACAGGCATAGTACATGGCTGCAGGTATACTATGCCAAAATAGTATATTAGACACTATTAATGCAGTTTCTTACAGGAAGCATAATAATATAAAATAACATTGTTCCTTTGTCTAAATTACTGTCTGCTTTATGAAATGAAGAACTTTTAACCATTATTTTCAAACACGATGAATCGACAAGATTCACAATTCTTTTCAAACACTGTTCCCTATTTCATTCAATAGTTCTCCATGCCATGCAGTTACTTTCAGTTACGGACATCAACGAAAATTTATTTTTGTCAGTTACCAACATCACCGCAGTTTTTCTTACTGCTATTTTCTCTGTAAATCGATTAAATTGTGATAAAACCTTCAGCACTTAAGTTACAAATTGAGTACTTTATCAAATTAGACTTGAAACACAGCAGAATAATTCGTTATTATTACAAGATCGACAGTAATTATAGTAAGCCGAAACAGTGTCAGCCATCTTGGGATGTCGGTAACTGCAGTTACCGATATCACATTTTAACCCCAGTGACTCATGAGGTATGTACTTATGTTATAAAATATCACTACTGGTTACACTTTCATTCATCAGTTATCTCAGTGACAGCAATGAAGATTCTGATGTTGATTACGTCACTACGGAAGTCGATCTTTTGACCTTTGTCATCCAAGTCACAATATTAACCGCTGGTATTAAATATTAAAACATTTGAAATAACCTTGAAAGTTTTGTATCCAGGGGTAAGATTGTACAATGATTGATTTAGGACACTGTATTGACATTCAGTGTCAATGTGAGAATAGAGTGCTGAAATGTCATTGAAATGTAATTTTAAATAATCAAAATTAGGAAAGAATCTTAATGCATTAATATAGTTTTGGCTCATGTATACATTAATTCCATTTTGTTCAAAAATTTGCTGATGAAACATAGATTGTCGAAAATGGTTATTAGGTAGTAGTGTAAAACCACACTCATGTTATAGCTGAAATCAAAATGTATCCCACCTGAAATTTTTGTAAGCCGCATAGCTAAAATATCCAGTAATAGGCAATTATTGTTTTCTATACATACATTAACACAATTCTTTTTAAGTTTGAAATAGTCGTCTCTCGTACTACCTACGGATGTTTTACTACCTTTATGTCAAAGATCTGAGGTAAACCTTAAACTTTAGCAATACCATAATCTATTGAGTACCGATCATTTTGGCGCAGGGATTATCGTAATTAGTTTTGTACTCACCCCTGTTTCTACTGGCCTAAGGTAGTAGATGGCGAAGTAGCAACTATCGTATCTACAATATCATTTGCTACTTTGACAAGGTATTCTTCTTTTAGTGCTACAATCTGCTGGTCTGATAGACCTGAAGTGGACGGTTTAGTAAATGTTGGGGTTTTGAACTTTAACCACTGTGGAGGCAAATTTTAGGTTTTGGTAATTTGTTCTGTCAGCTTTTACATTTACTTCGATATATGGATTTCCAAAAGTTTAGATTTGATCTGCACTCTGATATAAGTTGTCGAAATGTGCATATACAGAAACTAGATTAACAGTTACTTCGGTATTTTGTTATTTATTTAGAACTCCTGAGTACTTGTGGTTGAAGTATGCTGTTTCTTGTGTCCAGCCATGATAATCTATACATTTAATTTTTTACCTGTTCACAATAAAAATATGTCATCATCCAATAACATAATTATTAAATCTTTTTGAATTCAATATAACTTAAATGTGTCAGACGTGGTGGGAGATACTAACTGTACAAATTGTGGATAAAATCCTAATCAATTTTGTGACATGAAGACTTTATAATGAACAACAATAAAAGTGTTGTCCAATTGTATGGTTGTAGCATGTATTTGTACTGACTTTTCCCGTGCATCATTTCATTGTTAATCAGTGAAACCTACCTTTAAGCTTTTTATTTATTTCATTCTTACCTGGCTTTTGCAGGCGGGGAAGTGGTTGAAATAGAACAATAGAAATTGAGCTCTCGTTTAAATGAGGTAGAAATGTTACTTTTTGGATTGTTCACCATGGATGCATAATTATAAAAGTTATTTCCAATGGAAAAAGTACTTATATTTTTTATTCCTTTATTTTGAATTTATATGAAAACAACGTAAATTGCCACGGGTGAACGCATAGATGCATATACGATGCTCAAATCGGCATAAAAGATCAAGTTAGTGTCTGTCTTTCAAAGTGGATCCCCCAAAAGGCCATCTTTAGATTTTGACCAAAATTTGTATACGGATTGCCAATATCCCTGTATTTTCATATCCGCCCTTTGTAGCGTTTCTCCAGAATAAAAGTTCAAACACAATCGAATTTTTATCTCCTTGGTTTCTTTCGGGAATCAACTTTGTATAAATAGGAAACTGTCAACAAATCTCTCTAAAAGAATACCAAATAGTAACCACCCTTATATTACACCTCAAATACTAATTAACACGTGTCCGAAAATCTTGAAATTTAATGAAGTGAAATACTTAAAAGTAATGCATTCCCCTTTGATTGGCCCATATATTTATTTCACAGTGAGTACAAATCACTCTCGAGCTAAAAATACAATGAAAAGTCCATTTTCTCCCTACTTAAAAACTTGAAAAAAGTGGATCCTGAAAAAGGCAATATGAAGAAAGCAATTTCATATGGTTTAAACGATGCATAATTATATGTTTAATAATACTCCTAAATTTTGTTTCCGCCCATGCCCTCTGAGGGTGGCTAGATTTTTTTTCTTTATAATCATAGTTTTGACCATCAGATCAGAGTTGGTTTTAAAACAATATTTTATGAATTAATCAACGACATTTATATATTTCTCATATGTCTGTCCTGTACAGCGATTGTTGCAGCATAAGATACATAGTGTGTGAAATGTAAACGAAATACCACAAATATTAGAAATTTGATTTGTTTTTACCGTGGCTGTGTCATCACACATCTTGTTTATTTGAGGAGATGGCAGGTAAACAAATTTACAGGGGAGACAATTTTTGTGAACTACTTCCCCGCTTGTTTGATATTGATGATTTCAAAACTTTTTGTGCCATCTCCCATCTTGATTTCCGCTGGCGTTTAAATAGATTCCACGTTAATGTCCCGCAACAATACCAACCAATGAAAATTTATCCTTTCACATTGTTCCATTAACAAAAAGGGATATGGAGTAAATGCACATAAGAAAAAGTCTCGTCAAAGACAAAGCAATGGAAACGCTTACATTGTTGTTCTTCAACTTGAGATCATGAGGTTTCCAACACTGAGCTTTGCTTATACCTTATATTATGTTTAAGACAACCCCTATCATCGCTTTGAGTGGGATTCATTGCTAAATGTCTAGCTTTTCTACATCCATTTATCTTCTTGTTTTGTTCATGGATGCGGGGTTGTCAGCAAACATAAAATTAACTGGCAAAGTGTTCTTACAATTGCTGTCATCCGTGATCCGACAAAAAGACTCATAAAAGACAATACAATATATCAACAACAACAGGACACTTGTCGAATCAACTGCAAGAAAACTTGGCATTATAAAACAAGAGATGTGAGCACTTTAAAAAGAATTGTCAGAATAACATTTGGAATTACGTTTTGAAATTACAAAATATAAAATAAAAAAATAAGTANAAAAAAAAAAAAAAAAATAAGCGTAAAAAAATTAAAAGTATAATAGTGTGTCCATATGAGATATTTTCTTAACAACAAGTACACCATAACTGTAATGTATATAGAGAGCATACATCTCTCGCAAGGGGAAGTTTTTAACGTGTTCCACACTGCAGCAGAGACAACTTCCGGTTTTAAATGAACAATTAAAGTATATGAAGTAAATGCACATCAGACGAAGTCTCCACAAAAAACCATTAAACCAAGTGATGGAACAACGCTTTTATTTTTGTTCTTCATCTTGAAGTCACCAAGAGGCCATTCTTACTATTTTCGCTACAGGATTAGGCGTAATTGAAGTTTCAAGAAAAGATCGAGTCGTCTGGACATAATATTTTTTTCAACAATTTGAAAACTGTATGATGCAGATGAAACGGACAATAAGAAAAGTAAGAATAAACAATTGTACATCTAGTAACATTGACCATTGAATTAGCAAATGACATGCACAAGAAAAAATACCACAATATTGGGATAGAAGTGTTAATAATATATCCTAGTGAGGGTTTGATGAACAGAAGATTTTATACTAGGAAAACCATTTCAATCTACTAAAAAAAGTAAGTGAGAACCGAACCGTCAGTCAAAAGAACGACCAATCCATGGACAATGGCAACATCAGGAACACTAAGAAACAAGAACACCACATGAGTACTTGACAAGAAAGAAGAGTGAAGACACACATATAGATGAACAACACGGACCAAATAAAAACCATTGGTGAGATCAAGTGTACCGGCATCTCCTGCTTCTTATAAAACACCCGCCGTGTTGAACATGACAAATCCGGTAGTAAAGTCAAATGATACGGAGTATACACGAGACAAAGTCTCTACAAATACATGGTTTTTACCAAGCAACATGAGACCTTCAACAATAAGCATTGCTCATACCTCATTGTAAGTTTAACCATAGTATTTTTATAAGATATGGCTCTGCAGATGTCCTTTTGCTTTCTTTGTTACTGATCTGTGTGATAATTAAAAAAATCAATTATGTTGCACACGGTGTATCTTGTCAATAAATATGTAATCGTATTTAACAGTCTTTTATGCGTTCAATTGAGTTTTCATATATATCACATGTCAACAATTCGGTTCCTATAACTGACAAGTCCGCATTTTATCTATTGCGTTCTAAAATTTCAAGAAAAACCAGATAACTAGTTTGTTTTACAACACCAAAAATACAATATCAATGTAAAAAAAAATAAAAAAAAGTTAATAGTTTTTGGCATGAAAAAACACATTTTATATAATCGGTTTCTCATCACTTTTTAATTGAAATGGGTCTCTAAAA
>MJUU01068348.1:0-16742 GCA_002080025.1 Modiolus philippinarum | reverse complement strand
AAAAAAATTCACAATATCAAAATTGATGGTTTTACATAGACAAAAGGCAGATTCTGTCTGCAACTGTGTCTTATCTAGTATTAACTTTGACTTTACTAAATGTGACAACTGAAACGTATAAAAAAGAACAAAAAATATATAGATCAAACGCCCATAGCACAGCCAAAAGTTATGAACCCCACAGTAATTCAAACATAATATAAAAATGCGCAGATTGTATAATAAACAGTAAATCTTGTTATGCTGAACACGTGTTTCAAGGAGTTATCTGGTTTTATCTGTAGTTTGTATCAGTTTCCTTTGCCTGAACTCGCGAGGCAAATAATTTCAGCATTTTTTACTGCCCGAATACGAAAAATATTGACCAATAGTATCTTAGGTCACGCCTTCTTTGTCAATCAGCGAAACAAAGAATTATACATCTTCAAAAACCGTTTGGATCATACAAATTCTTTAACTAATTAATAGATATTGTCAATTCCCGATTTCTTCAAAATTTATTTTGATTTTTAAAAATTTGTTTATCAAATGATGTAGCAAATTACCGATAACACACTGTGTAAACGGTGTCCTCTATGAAATGTGCCTTCGTGTTCTTTGTTAGAAATTAAGAAGGCACAGTACAACATATAAAATAGTGTCCCTTGTGAAAATGTGCCTTCCTGTTGCCTAAAATCCAGGTAAAAAAGAACAGGAAGGCACATTTTATAGAGGATACTGTTATTATCGGGAAGGCACATTACACCGTTTACATAGTATGGATAATTAAAATAATAGTTTTGTATCGGATACTTCAAATATTGTCTCTAATAAAAGACTCGCCAACAGGTGGGTTCGTCTATTATTGCTTTGTAGCAACTTTTCTTTGTAGCAACATTCCAAAAGCACCGGAATACGGAGTTTACATCTCCCAACTCATTCGCTACTCAAGGGCCTGTGCTCGATGAGTGAATGGATTGATTCAGACGTCTCTTAATTTAGGGCTCATTATTTGCATCTGACTTTGAATTTGCATTATTATGCTCATAGTTTGCATATCTAGGAGAGGATGATACATATAATAGCCACAATTCCATATCAATACTTCCCCATGTGGGGTGGGGATATCTGGCTTTCCGAAGACGGTATTGCTCGTCATATAAGACCCAACCCGTGCCTTGTCCACGGGATGCCGCAAGGCGAACATTGTACATGTATTTCAAGTATTCTTGACCCTTGTTAGGTCATTTTTCCAACATGACTGCCATGAATATCATGTAAGCCGATGTCCATACATGTATATTAGAAATTGCTGCAGTTTTCGGTTGGGTTACCGTCAACTGACCACTTTTGATAGAGAGGCCCCCCGGCGAGATGGGAGTCGGTTGCAAGCTCTCGTGCCGATTTTGAGTAACAAGGACAAATCTACATATTATCCAGCCCAGATTTTTTCTTTAAGTTTTAATGGAATATGGGCACTAATTGGGTCAGAGAAATCTGGTATGGCCGTTGGCGTATGGCTCTCATGTGTAAACACCCGTACCCATCATACCCCTAGAATCCCCATAACACACCAAATTAGTATCTACAGACGTACCATTTACTTGGCCATGATGATTTATCCTAGACTGACGATTAACCACAGTTCCAGCAACACTTTTGTCATTTGTAATACTGCGTTGAGACGCCACTGCCCTTTGGTATATTAGATCACTGTCTGGCGGTGATGAATTGGTACCGTCTACTTCAGGGTTGCGAGGGGGGCTTCTCCCGAGAATAATGTTGCCCAACGTCGCCTGGTGTTTTTCTGCGCTTTTGTTTTGGTGCAGATGATTTAGGTGTTAGTTTCCTTTGTCTTTTGACGGTCCCATAATGTTAAGATGTATTGATTCTCTTATTACACTTTTCTGGTGATCAAATTCCGCTTTTAAATGAACAAAAGGAATCGAAGATATTCGAATTGATTAATGAAACTTGAAATTTAGTCAGCAATTCATTAGTCAAATAGGCACAGTTTCTCTGGATTAAAATAATATTCACAACAAGTCACTGTTATTACACCTGTCTGTCGAGTAAAATGTGCTTTCCAATGAACAAAGGAAATCAAAGATATCCAAATTGAGACTGTTGAAATTTAGTCAGCAATTCATTAGTTAAAAAGGCACAGTCTTTCTGGATTAAAATAATATTCAAGACAAGTCCGATGTAAATTTTTAAACAAGATATTCCTTGATTAGATTATGATTTTTTGTTGACACCGTGCTTTTAGCCGGAAACTGGATGATGATGGGTGTGTGAGAAAATGTGACGTCAAGTATGTACAGATAACAAGACAGGCGCGGATTATGAAATCATAAACTAAGCGATAAGTTCACTTTAATTAAATCCGTTTATCTTTTAACGATAAACTTAATTAATAGGAACATTAAGTTGTCTAAAATATAATAACAATTCGTTACGAGAATTATCATACAGTTTGCATTGAAAGAAAAAATGATGTGCATCCCCACATGCACAAGGTGCATTGATTTCCATGCAATATAAATTTTACATCCGGTGACGTCACAGTATTGATTGTAGAGGAACGCGACGGAGTAGAAAGTAAAACACATGAAAACGTCATTAATTTTAGAATTAGAGAAATAAAATCTTGTAAGTCGTTGATCATCATAGTTCTACTGTGTCAATGGTTAAACATAAAAATTTTCGTTAAAGCTCGAACTTTTAAAGTTTAAATCTTACGACAGTAATCAACGACTTGAAAGGATAGATACTATATTTAATGCTGCAACAAATCTGTGAAAATATAACTAAAAGAACATAACTCGACCAAAAGAAAATTGACCGAATATCAAGATTTGGCTGTATAAAAAATGCCGGTCATTTTCTGCAGATCAAAGCATATTAATTGCAGTTTCAAATAAAGTGAAACTTTTTATGTCAATGTCTCGATTGATGTTAAAATGTTAAATTGTTAAATGAAAGCTTGAACAAAATATACTGGTTAAACGATCTAAAATTTTTGATAAATGTAATTATTAATATACGGCATTTGGCGAGTGTGTGTGAGAGCTTTATATTTGTAATGTATTATGATTTGCAATAATTTGTCTAATCAATCTTTTATTGTCTAATCAATGTCGAGGAGAGTAACTGGGTAATCCTAATCAAATAAAGCATCGAAATAAACTAAGCCATCTTATACAGGAAATAGTGCAACATGCGTAAAACTTGCGATGCGAAATACACATGGTTACGTATGTTAAACGTATATTTTGCGTATATTTTGCGTATGTATTATATCGCATGTGAAAAAAAACACATGTAAAACGTATGTTTGCTAAGACAAGCAAAATGAAACTCATGTTTTACATGTGCTTTTTCAAAAACATGCGTAAAACATATGAAAAAAATGCATAATATATATGTTAAAATACATAAATATAAAACATAAAGTATGCATTACATTTGTTTTTATTTTCACAAGTAAAACATAAATATTTGTTAAAATACATAAATATAAAACATAAAGTATGCATTAAATTTGTTTTTATTTCCACAAGTAAAACATACAAATAACATACGTAATATGGATTGTGTACAATAATATACACAGGAAAAGTAACGGACTTAGCGAACTGCATCCATAAAACTACCGTTCTACGACCGTATAGAGTTTAAAAACGTTAACGTTAGTAAAACGTCCATATAGAAACATTCGTAATTTGTCCATATTTGTCGGCTGTTAGTTTAAACAATATTTATTGAAATTAAACACGACAAAATTACAAATATAAAATATTTTAACATAATAAATACAAAATGTATCTCAAAGGTATTCAGAAACAAGTTTTACAAACTTATGTACATCCGTCTCCCTGAAATTGTAAAAAAAATATGATGCATTCAGAAGTCAACAGTAGTAATTTATTTATGCATAAACATATAAAAATAAAGAATTAAATTGGTTTATGCCGCTTCTGATCGTGTCGAATATGAAAAATGTCTTGCCAGGTCTGCTGGATTACCAACATGTTTTAATATCAACCGAATCTTTTTGTTTGTAGGATGTATTGAGATACTTTAATAAAAATAGCTCTGTTATCATCTTCAACTAGAAGATCATCTATGAAAAGGATAGTTTTTACATTTATTCTATTTCGGCTGTTATACAGACCAACCGCTTTACGAACGCTTTTGATAGAACCCAATACATCTATATCTGTTTAACATCCGTAATGCATCCCTTATGCACTCCTTATTGTAGATATTTTGCTGTAAAAAGGCTGAATGTATATTTACCTGTTTATTTCTTACGTCCCTGAATTCAAAGACAACGCAAAGTTTTCAACTACAAAAAAAGAAAAAAAAAGAAAAAAAAACACGTCATAATTAATCACCTTAACGAAGTTTGGGGAAACTTTATGTTTTTGCTGTGTTTATTATGTCGCCCCAGACCAATGTCGGGGCGACATATTGTTATTGTTCTGATTCTTCTTTTTCTTATTCTTTGTTATTATTACTGTTCTTCCACACATTCTTGTCCGGACTATTTTGTGAGAACGGTTTGATGTAATTAAATGAAACTTGGCAGGAAGTTAGATCACCATAAAGCGGAGTGCAGGCTACGAACAATTTTTTTCAAAATGGCCGCCATTTCCAAGATGGTCGCCAAAATACGTCAAAATTTCAACGTTGTCGGATTTCAACGAAAATTTATTTCTAGGTAGATTCTGACGCTGCGAACAAGATGGAAGCATCGAATTGGCTGCCAGGGGCGACATCAGCTATTGCTTGCAATTGCAAATCTGGTTATTTTTATTATTATCGGGACGACATATTGATTTTAGTCCTCTTCATTGTTATTTTTCTTTACACCTTCTTTCTTCCACCTATTTTGTCCGGCTATTCTCTCAAGGATGCCTGGACAGAATTCATTCATACTTGGCATAAGGTTGAACCATCATTAGATGTTTAATTAAAGACAAAAAATTTCAAAATGACTGGCGTTTCCAAGATTGCGGCCATTTTACGTTAAAATTGATTATTCAATAACTCAGGAACTGCTTTGAAGAAATTGTTCATAATTTGCATAAATACTCAACAAGATGAGAAAAGGGAATTTATGTGAATTTTTTTTTCAAAATGGCCACCAATTTCAAGAAAGATGGCCACCAAAACGTGTTAAAATTTTCAACTTCATCCGATTTCAACGAAAATTGATTTGTAGGCAGATTTTTACACTGTGCACAAGATATGCAATAGTAAAAAATCAGCTGCCAAAATAAGTAAAAATTTCAATGTTGTACAATTTCAACGAAAATTCATATCTAGGTGGATTTTGATAATGCAAGAAGATGGAATCATCTAATTGGCTGTCAGGGGCGACATTAGCTATTGCTTGCAATTGCAAATCTGGCTATTTTTATTCTTCTTCTTCCGTTTTCCCGCCAAAAATTTGTCAAACTAGTTGATGTATGTTTAGATAATTACTTAATCGAACTATATAATGAAATATTTTAGTGATAATTAAGAATTCAAAATTATTTACAGTAATACTGCTTATCACAAAATAAAATACAAATGTATTATGGAAATGTCTCAACTAAATATAAACATGTCAGAAAACACCTGATGAACCTATAATATACAGAATTGATGAAAATAACTGTATCCTCTTAGAACATTTAATAACATAATATCATGGTCCTGGTTTCTTCAGGCTTTGATACTTTCATCCCTTTAGAAATTCTATGGCTGTTATCATGACATCATGGACAGATATGACGTGTCTGTGTCCCAAATAAAACCGACATTTTCAGCCTTATTTATGCTATATTTGCTATGAAACTTCGATTGTGCTATATATATGCTTTCCTTTGCTTGTAGGTCTTTTCTTTTATCTAACATGCTTTAGTTTTATATTGCCCTGCTTGCTTTTGTGCTAAATTACACGTATGTCTTTCTAAGATATTCTCATGCATGTTATTTTTCATCTTTGTTAATTTTTGTGTGTGCAAGATTTAACATGTGATAATGCTTTATGTCTTATTACATTATGTAGTCTTCTTATGTCTTTTATGTGCATGTCTGAGTATGTATCCAGTTTTATAGTGCTTATGTTTTTGAACCTATTAAGTAGTCTGTTTTAAAAGCTCTACAGACTAAATGTTTTATTGTTATTTTTCACCGACTTTAAAAAAAAATTACATGTGGTATTCATAGAAAAGAATTACATAAAGGGTCAAGCACGTAAAACAGAATAGTGAATTTCCTTGAAAACAAAAATGTCACCTTTTGACGAATTGAAAACACATTTAATTAAGTTTGAAATGTTGAATTCACTGTATTACATAATATAGCTGTCATAGCGATTGCAGATGAAACTAAAGATACACAGAACTGTTGATCAGACTTGTCAATTTACCCCCAAAATAATTACATTTCAGTGTTATACAATTAGGGTGTCTGTGTAGGAGTTCTCAGTGAAATATTATAAGCACATTTTCAAAATACAATCATTGAATATAAAGTTGCATAAATTGGTATTGTTTTTCCCTTATAGAAGGTACTTGATATCTTCATTTTTTTTCTGTGACAAAGGAACGAATTCTTCTTGAAAAAAAATCTATACCAACAGTGTAACTTTGAGCATCATATCGTTGACAACTATAACACTGCATTCAAAAGCTTTGAATTGCAGTGCCCTAAAGTTGCAATTATCAAAAAAAATTGGGAAATTGAAGCTTGTCAATGTGTTGAAAACCAACATTGTCAACAAAGTCAATGACATCTTTTTTATAATGACAATCTATTTTACATACTTCTTTACTGTGAAGTCGAGACTGTTTCCTAGATATTCATCAGTGTTCAATTTTTACAAAGCCAGTCCAAATTCTTCTGCAACAGATCCATCGACACATGAACGCAAAATAAGTACAAATTCCTTGGATACAAGTGATGACTTGACATATTACTTACCCATCGCTAATTTCATATCAATTAATGCAAGAACATAAACGCTATAGACGGGTTTTATGCAAGTAAACCGGATTAGGAGCAGTTTTAAAGAGCAACAATAAAAGCGTTGTTCCATTGCTTCGTTTAACCATGTTTTTGTAGAGACTTTGTGTCGTGTGCATTTACTCCATATCATTTCATTGTTTTTGGCATTTTTTAGAAGAAAACTAATAACTGGAAAATTCCCCTTCTGGTGGCGTTAACCTACGATTTTGAATTGTGTGTTTTGTGTCTAAATCTTTATATTGGTTACAACGGACCATCGGTAACGACGTATTACAAATGATTTTAAAATAGATATATAACCAACCCACAGAACGAATTCTTAGACTAAGATGAGTAAACAGAGTCTTGAATAGATGTCGATATGTAACCTATCGAGTACTTCAATGTTATCATTTAAAAAGAATGTTAATTAATCTGTCAGTTTTGTGTATTTACTTAACCTCTTACGTACCTAAAAGACATATTGGTGTATTGATAAATCGATGTTGAAGAGATACTTTTACCCAGCTGATTAATAACAAATTAACATCAAGTATGTGTTCTTTGAAGTTTTGGATACAAAAATAATAGTTTCTTGTTGAAAGTAAGAAAGACTAAAATCCTATACTTGTAAAATAGAATTACAGTAACTTCGGTTTTAAGTAATCGCTTAAACAATGACAAATTGGGAATTTTTGCTCTGCAACTACTTTTATGATATATTGAAAATAAGAGTCAAGAACTCGCAAAATGTTATGCCATGTTACAAACCCGTTTGCGGGGCTCAATGCATCGTAAACGGGTGTCACATATTAATTGTCAACATTTTTGGCCATTTTTTTTATCTTTGTTTTGAATACGTAATTGCCAAAAATTGTATCGAAAATTACGGTAACGACAAACAATATATGACATATTTTGTCTTCTCTTTTGGTTCAAAACAGTCTAAATCGTTTAACATCATTTACATGTTGGTTTTACGATTGTTAAAACAAAAGAAGCACGAGAACTCATTATCAAATTGTATCGATGTACCGATAATTTTGAATCGCAACAGTAAATTGTCTGAATCGACACCAATACCGAAAGTTCTCAAATTAAAGGAATGTTCGGATTTTTCAGGATGCAGGAAAACAATGGAATTTCTCGAGCGTAAAGTTTTGGGTCTTTTATTCGTAAATATAATTCGCTGTATTATGTAAACTACATATCATTATTGACGACAATTCCTCTTTTGAAAAAAAATTCAGCTTTGCTATGCCTTAAAAGGGTTATTCAAGACAAAGGATATCAGTAAACACCTACAATGACCGAAAAATTACAATCACATGTCAGAATTCACAAGCGAACTGAAGTAGAAAAACATAAATGACACGTAAATAACGATAGGATCTCGGGATAAATGGGCTTGGTTCCGGCACTAGCAAAAGCTATCGGTAGGGTTAAACATTTTAAAGGGTACCCAAACATCCTCTCTCTATCCCGTTTTCCTACAGGATAACAAACGTACGAATAAAACCCAGTAAAGTTGACTAAGTCTTAGATACTACATTGAAAAAAGAAAAGAATGGGACAAAACGTAATTGAGAAAAATTGGTCAAAGAGTGTTCGCCGCTAAACTGTCGCCTATCGCAAGGAGTCTAGTCTGCTGGTAAAACATTGTCGCAATTAGGAAGAAAAATCATACTCAAAACTTCTCGAGTCCCCCTTTTCAAAAATAGTATTTATGAGTTTTTTATCTCCGTTTTTAAAATAATCACTTTTCATCACATCTTTCTATCAAATTAATCATGCCTCAAAAAGTGTGTTGATGTACATAATTAGAACTATTTGGTGTAAAATACAAGTAAGTCGAATATTTCTGTATGAAAAATAAAATTTTTGCAGCTATTTTTGTTATTAAGCCATACCAAACATGTAATTTTAGGCTTGCATGTGTTTTTACCTTTAAACATAGAGTATTTCCTGTGGGTATTTATCATGGGTGAGATACTGACCTACCGGTTACCCTTTTTGCAAGGGAACATTTTAACACCATTTTGACTAAATTCGATTCTAATTGGATTTGTAGTTTCTGAGAAGATCTTTAAATGTCTTTTCCATTAGGTCTATTGTTAAAATATGTTCACCGCTGGTAGATATCTTGGATGCGGCATGGATATTCCGGATACCTTTTTTGAAAGGACCATTTAAGGACCATTTTGACAATATTTTGTTCTAATAAGACTTGTATTTCTGAGAAGATCTTTGAATGTTTTTTCCACAGGGTCCAATATTAAAACCATGTTCCATGATGGCGACCATCTCTTGGTTGATTTAAGAATCTGCCGGATACCTTTTTTGGAAGGGACCATATGAAGACCATTGTGACTGAGTTTGGCTAAATTGGGCTGGTAGTTTCTGGGATGATTTATAAATGTCTTTTCCATAGAGTCCAATGTAAAACTATTCCATGGTGCCATCCATATTGGATGAAGTACGGACCTTGTTGATATCTTTTTTGAAAGGGACCAAATAGGGACCATAGTGAGTAAATTTGGTTTTAATTGGATTTGAAGTTTCTGAGAAGAGGATATAGTTGAATGTTTTTTTTTCCATAGCGTAGGGTCTAATGTTAAAACTATGTTCTACGCTGGGGCTATCTTGAAGGAGGTACACACCTGCCTGATACCAGTTTTGGATTTGACCATTGTGACTAAGTTTGGTTATAATTGGACTGGTAGTTTCTGAGAAGATCTTCAGATCTTCGAATGTCTTTTACATAGGGTCTAATGTTAGAACTATGTTCCCCGCTGGCGACCATTTTAGGTGAGGTGAGGACTTGTCGGATTCCTTTTCGGAAGGGATCATATAAAGACCTTAGTGACTAAGATTGGTTATAATGTCATTGGATGTTTCGGATAAGATCTTTGAATGTCTTTTCCATAGGCCCAATGTTAAAACTACGTTATCTACTGGCGGCCATCTTGAATCAGGTACAAACCAGGGCCAGGGCAGTGGACAATACCGGTAACCGGACAATACTGGACGATACTGGACAATTGAAATAAAAGAAGTCTTACTATTTTAAACATTAAATACACATATTGATGCCTTTGTCAGGTATGGGGGTGGTTATTTGTTGTTAAGTAGGTAAAATGTTTGTACATAATCATAATATTAGTAAATTGAAATAATGACAAGTATTTTTACTTGTATTTTTAAATATTACTTAGATAATGGCAATAGCAATAGTGGTAAATACTGGTCAAATGGAATTAATTTGTGCATATAGTGGTACTGGTTGATACAGTAAATATGTTACAAATTAATTTTATTCATTTGTTCACCTAATAAGATCACAGAAAGTTGTTAGATTTACCTGTACTATATACCTATTAATACCCTTAAACCTATGTAGGTAGTAAAAGACAATAAACAGTTTGCAGTCTGACAAGTTTGTACATTGTAAAAGATACAAAAAAAAATAATAAAAAATAAAAACAAATACAATAATTAAAAGGAAATAAAGTCAGTTGTATTGTCCAGCAAGGTTGTCCAGAAATGACCATTTACAATTTCAATTGTCCACTTGAGGAGTATTGTCCAGGGCAGTATCTATTGGTAAAAAAAAAATAAAAGAAAAAAGTCAGATACAATGCATACTATTGACAACTTAGAATTTGTATTCAGTCACCACTTATAAACTTTGTATTGTCCAGCAATTGACCATTTAAAATTTCAATCGTCCAGTATTGTCCAGGGCGGTATTTACCGGTAAATACCACCGGTAAATACCGGGGGTGGTTTTTTCCATCCAACCTTGCCATCTAAGGACAATTATGACTAAGTTGGGTTATATTAGACCGGTAGATTCTGAGAAGAGGACATTTAAATGTCTTTTCAATTGAAATGCGCGCATTCATGAATTGATGCGTTGTTCAATCATTCGTTGAATATTTTGCGATAATCAGAATCTCGGATTAATTTTAGTATAATTAACAGTTTTACGAAAAAATAAAAATGTGATTATCATTCTAAGTTGGCTTTGGTAAGTCAAATGTCTACTGAAATCTATGACGATTCTTTACCAAACCCTTCGGGAAGTTTTGAATTTGATTTTTATTGCGTAGTTCGACAGTGTTTTACCTGCAGGCTAGGCTCCTTGAGGTAGCCAGCAGTTTAGCGGCGAGCACTGCTCCACCTATCCTTCTAAATTACGTTTTTTTCTTATTCTTTCCTTCTCAAGATTGTGGTCTTGGAGTTAGTAGTGTACCTTTATTGGGTTTTATTTGCATGCTCTATTACTATAGTGAAACGGGATAGAAAAAAGTGGAGGTTTGGGTGCCATAAACCGGTTTAATCCTACTGCTCTCTCTTGCTAGTGCCGGTACTAAGTCCGGCTATCTCGAGTTCCTATCGTTGTCCATGTTTGTCTTTTGTCATTTTATTGTTTTTCATGTGTGGTTACCTGGTGGATTGTGGCATGCGATTGTGGTTTTCAGCCATTGTAAGTGTTTCCGGTTATCTTTTCTACATTAAATCACCGATAATATTTACTGTCATGCTTAGAAACATGGTTGTTAGATACAATAGCACAGACATTANAAAAAAAAAAAAATTAAGATCCGGAGGTTCAGCAAAGGAGAAAGAGTTTGGTGGGGAAAAGCGAGAAAAAAATTTAACCCCCCTAAAAAAATGAAAGCCGGAGGTTCAGCGAAGGGGAAAAAGTTACACAGGAAAAAGTGAGAAAAAAAAATCTAAAATTTAGTCTCCTGTAATTCTTGTTCATAAAAAGAACCTATAATTTCTTCATTTTTTAAATCTTTTATTTTATAAGTAATAGGGTTTGTATTTAAAACTTTTTCAATTATAAATATTTCTTTTGTCCATCGAGTTGTATAACCCTTTTCAAATTGACCTTTCTTTTTTGTTATTCTTACTCTATCTCCTACTTTAAATTTAGGTCTTTTAATCTTTTCTTCTTTCTCTGGATATAAATTTTTATAAACTCTTAATTTTTTTTTTAATTTACTTGCTTCAATGGGTGTCATTTTAATTGAAGAATGAAATGTATTATTATAATTTTTAACCAATTTATCTAATACATCATAATATTTAAAAGTTCCATTGGCAGTAAAATATCTATACATATGTTGTTTCATTGATCCTATCCAGCGTTCTACTACACTAGATTTTTCTTCATTCTCAGTTGAATATAACTTTATGTTATTATCTTTTAACAATTTTTTTACTTGTCGATTATAAAATTCTGATCCTTTATCTGACCAAATATACATTGGTTTTCTTTCTTTAAATAATGTTTTAAATGATTCACTTACTGTCACACCTGTTTTATTTTTCAATGGAATTAACCAACCATATTTACTAAATACATTTATAACTGCTAATAAATATTTATAATGTTTATTTTGTTTAATATTTTTGCATATCTACCAAATTAACTGCCCTTGTCTGATCAACAGAATGAACATAAACACGTCTTTTAGGAAAAACACTTACAACTCTGCGATGTAATTCATCTGCTAATTTATTTGTTAGATTTGTAAGCACCATTTTTAAATAATAAAAATTATTCTTTAAAAAATGACAGAAGGAAAAATCTGTACGAAATGTAAAGAATATAAATATTTATATGAATATGATAATAATAAAACAAAACCAATGGGTGTTAAATCTGCCTGTAAAGAATCTAATAAACCTAAACAAAGATTACATTATCAAAATAATAAAGAAAAATATAAACAATCTTATCAAGAATTTATACTGAGAAATCCTACTTACTGGACTTTATATCAAAGAAAAAAATATAATTAAAATTTAACCTTACAAAATGAGTCTTCAAAAATCCAAATCATTTAAAAATCTTATTACTGAAATTGATGTTGATGATATAGAAGAAGATAACATAGATAAATATATAAACTTATTAAAAGATAAGATAGTTATTAATCAATTTCCTTTGAAAATAAAAATAATAATAACATGTGAATTTTCAACTCCTATGTCATTTGATATAATAGAAAGTCATTATTCTCATCCTATTCAATATATCCTAACACAAAATAATATATCAAAATTTTATAAAACTTTATTACATAAATTTAAAGCTTGGATAGATGAATTTCAAGAAAGAGGATCTGGTTTTGTTTTCAGAAATATTAAAAGTGTAAAAGTAAAACAATATAAATATGATTATCAAAAAGCTTCTTCCTATATTCCTCTTCAATTCAAATCAAGAAACATTATCAATGTTCAAAATAAAAATGACAACAAATGTTTTTTTATGGTCTATATTAGCAAAGTTATATCCTGTTAATAAAGACAAACAAAGAGTATCTAAATATAAAGAATATGAAAATAAAATTAACATGAAAGGAATTGAATATCCTGTAGCAATTAAGATATTTCGAAAGTAGAGAAACAAAATAATTTAAGTATAAATGTATTTGAGTTAAAAAACCAAGCAAAAAAAGAATCTTTAAATCCAGTTAGAACTTCAAACGTAGAAAGTGAAAATGTAGTTGATCTCTTATACATTGAAAGTAATGGAAATACCCATTATTGTTTAATTAAAGATTTAGATAGTTTCAAGTGTAATAAGAATGGACATAAATTGTTTACATGTAGAAATTGTATGCAAGGATTTCAAAGAGAAGAAACACTTATAAAACATAAAGAACCATGTTATAATAATGAATGTTGTAATGTTATAATGCCTAAATCAGGAAAAAATATTCTTAAATTTCAAAATAATCATTTTAAAAATAAATTACCATTTGTTATCTATCCTGATTTTGAATCAGATAATATTCCAATATCTACAACTCAACCAAATCCAGATAAATCATATACAAATCCAATACGAAAACAAAAACCTAATAGTTATGGTATTTATGTTCATTCGGATTATCCAGAAATATTTAAATCACAATACTTTTCTTATGTTGGTAATGATGCAGAAGAAAAATATGTAGAAAAAGTAATAAAAATATTTAATAAAATAAATTATAAGATTTACCTTAATGAGAAGAAAGAGCCAATATTAAATAAGAATGAAGAAGAAAAATGTCAAGAAGCAACTAAATGTTATATTTGTGAAAAAGAATTTGAAGAAAATAATAAAGTAAGAGAACATAATCATCTTTCAGGTAAATATAGAGGAGCGGCGTGTCAATCATGTAATACAAAAGAAGGTAAAGCAACGAAATTAATACCTGTATTTTTTTCATAATGGGATAAATTACGACTTCCATTTTATTATTGAAGAACTTATAAAATACGAAAACAATTATGATAAAGTAAAACTTCTCTCTAAAAACTCAGAAGAATATATTTCTATAGATTATGGATCAAGTTATAAAAAATTAAGATTCCTAGATTCATATAGATTTATGTTAAAAGGCTTATCAAAAATTGCTAAATCAGTGGATGAATTTCCTATTTTAGAAAAAGAATTTAAAGGTAATACAAATCTTTTAAAACAAAAAGGATTTTATCCATATGAATATATTGATTCTATAGAAAAATTTAAAGATAAAAAACTTCCAGATATTAAAGAATTTTATTCAAATTTAAAACAAAAAACAATTACAGAAAAAAAGTATGAGCATGCACAAAAAGTTTGGGAACATTATAATTGTAAAAGTTTATTACATTATCATAATTTATATTTTAAAACAGATGTTCTTATCTTAGCCGTTGCTTTTGAAAAATTTAGAAAATTCTTTTTAAAACATCATGAAATAGACCCCTGTTATTGTTATTCTGCTCCTGGTTTAACATGGCAATGCGGTTTAAGATATACAAAAATAAAATTAGAATTATTAACTGATTATGATATGTTATTAATGTTTGAAAAAGGTATAAGAGGAGGATTTTCCGGAGTTTTAGGACCAAGACATGTAAAAGCATTTAATAAATATACTCCTAACCACCATGATAATGGAAATAGAATATTAGATAAAAACGAAATGAAAGAATGTTTAGAAATATTGAAAAATGGAGGAAACTTAAACGATTTCTTATTAGAAAAATATTTACTATATCTTGATGCGAATAATTTATATGGTTGGGCAATGTCACAGAAACTACCAACTAAAGATTCTAAATGGGAAAAGGATCCTGCTTATTATAAAAATATTCCAAAAGGAAAAGGATGTTTAATTGAATGTGACTTAGAGTACACAAATGAATGTAAAAAGAAAACATATAAATATCCTTTAGCACCGGAAAAGATGAAAATAGATAAAGAAAATTTATCTCCTTATCAGTTAAAATTATTAAAAGATAAACCATTAGGTAAAGAAGAAAAACTTTTTTTAACATTATATGATAAAAAGAAATATATTATTCATCATTCAATATTAAAAGAATATATTAAACTTGGTAAAAAAGAAAAAGTATATAGAACTATTTCTTTTAAAGAATCAAATTGGTTAGCAAAGTATATTTATTTTAATACTGAGCAAAGAACTAAATCAAAATCTGATTTTGAAAAAGATCTATGGAAACTTATGAATAATAGTTTCTATGGAAAAACATTGGAAAACATCAGAGGAAGAAGTGAGATTGAATTACTTAGTGATAAGAAAGAAGTAAAAAAATATATAAATAAACCAAATTTTAAAGACTCAATAATATTTAATGATAACTTTATTGCAATTGAATATAATGTTACTTCTGTTAAATTTAATAAACCTATTAGGACAGGCTATATTAGATTACTAGAAACAATTAATGTATAACTTTTATTATAATGTTGTTAATAAATTAAAGAATGAATTAGTGGCTTCAGATTCAGTTTTAGGTGATACACCTTTAATACTAAGGTATAAAAATAAAATATTTATTGGAAAAATAGAAGATATTGCTGATAAATATGAATATTCAAATGGAAAATTTTATTGTAAACCAGATATAATTGAAGTTTGGACAAGTAAAGGATTCTCTAAAATAAAAACTATAATCAAACATGAAACAAATAAAGAAATGTTTAGAGTTGTTACACCATTAGGATTTGTTGATGTAACTGAAGACCATTCTTTAATCAAAGATAATAATGAAATTATTAAACCTAAAGATTTATCATTAAATACTAATCTTTTATTTAATGATAATTATAAAGAAAATTTAAATCCTCCATTAAAGAAAGAATTCTTAAAATTAGAACCATCAACTTTAGAAGAAAAAAGAGCTTTTATCGAAGGGTTTTATCTTGCAGATGGAAGTAGTGGAATTTATCAAAATAAGCGGGGAGTAAAGTATATTTGGAATTTAAATAAACAAGATTTAAATCTTTTAAATAAATGTTTAGAATACTGTAAAGAATTATATCCAACCGATTTTAAAATAATAGATTGTATGAAATCATCGAAGACATATAGAATTGTTCCAAAAGGAAGTATTAAAGTAATGGCTGAACAATTTGAAAAATTTTATACTGATAAAAAAGAGAAATATATTCCATATAAAATTCTTAATAAAAACTATAATTATAAATTATTCTTTTTTAGAGGATTTTATCAAGGAGATGGTTATAAAAAAGGAAAGGATTGTGATTTTTCCTTTACACAAAAATCTAAATTACATTTTCATGTTTACATTATCTTATAACATCTCTAGGATATAATACTAACGTTAATACAAGAAGAGATAAACCAAATGTATTTTACTTAAATATAACAAAAAAAAGAACATGTTGCTAACGTAAAAAAAATAATATCATTAGGGAAAGAAAAAAGAACTGTATATGATTT